>JBBJLS010127273.1:0-17115 GCA_037577275.1 Bryconaethiops microstoma | reverse complement strand
GAGAGTGAGAGAAAGAGAGAGAGAGAGACAAAGAGAGAGAGAGAGAGAGAGAAAGAGAGAGAGAGAGAGAGAGAGAGAGTCTCTCCACTGATAATTTACTGTTCCTGAATTATGTTCGCTGCCTCTGGCTGCCGCTCAAAAGTGCCGCTGCTTGGTAAATCATCCCCTCCGGTCTCACCGAGCAGAGAGAGCGACACGGCCGCGGTGTGACAGCTGATAATTACACCGATTATATCACCGAACATCCATCAACTTTCAGAGGCGCTCGGGTTCAGCCAAACACTATTAAAGCAACTGCTGCGGGTGTGGAGCTTTCCCCCCGCCCCGAACGGGCCTTCGGGCTCGGAGCCCCCGGCCGGCTCCGTGATCCGGTGATGACAGGCTGCGAGAGAACCGAACTCCTTTAAGTACAGAACGAGCCAGGCTGCACATTTTCGAGCTAACACTGTTTTTAGGAGCTATTTTCACATCTTTTTTTAGCTGTAATGTAAAAGCAACATTTACTCAGACTCTCTGGTGAACTGTGTTTGAACAGTGAAATGCGACGCCTCTGATGTCAGAGTGGATATAAAGGAAATAACAATTCTCACACCAGAACCGCTCTGGAGCTTAGATACATTCAAACACAGCAAATTAAAGCGCAGTGAAATGTATCTGAACCTCCTTTTATGACTGTGCAAAAATGATAAAATTTTTTTACAATTTTAAATTAAACACAGATCTGAAAAAATTCTAAAACACAAATCCAAAACAAGTTAAATAGCTTAAACAAGGAACAACACGAATTAGAATAAGTTAGAAATTAAAGCTTAAATTCAGAGTTTTTTCTATGTGGGCAATAGTAGCGATCAATACTCCTGATCGACCAATCAAAAACATGCACGCTGACTCGGATATCGACGGATGTTTTGGTGTTGGAACTGTTCCAATATTTCAAAAACTGTAGGAGGAGAAGAGGCGAGAAACTCTTCCTCTAAAAACAATAAAGAGACGCATTTCTGTGAGAAAACATAACATTTAATAACATGTTATTAAACACACAACCACAGTTTCAACCCTCCACACTTCAGAGCCCCGATATCTACCAACAGATCAGTCAGGCTGCGCACACACACACACACACATACACACACACACACACATACACACACACAACACATACACACACACACACATATACATACACACACACACACACACACACATACATACATACACATACATACACACACACACTTAGTATGCACTGGTTTCTCTCTCAAACAGGTCTGCATCTGTGTTATTGATATAAGCAGTTGATTAATGTTTTAGATGTCTTATCAACATAACAATTACTATCATACTGTGCACAGTTGAGGTAGCATTACAAACACGATCTGTCCTCTCACTGCCATGAGTGAAAGAAAACCACTTAAAATACAGTAAAAATGCCCAGAAGACATGGACTACAGGTGGACAATATAACTTCACTAAAACAAAGTCTCTGTCTTTGCATCAGCCCACTCACCAGCAATTCGGGCTGTTTGCAGAGTGTGTGTGTGTGTGTGTGTGCGTGTGTGTGTGTGTGTGTGTGTGTGTGTGCGCGTGTGTGTGTATGTTCATGCGTATGTGTGCCACACCCTAAAGAGAGGTGCGGCAGGTATGAGAGAGAGAGAAAGACAGAGAGGAAGTGTGGGATCAGGAACAGGGCTTACACACCTGAAAGGATCCTGGCAGCCTTCCAGACACAGTCAACCAAACTACTACATGCTGACATAAGTCAGTTAAACAAAGTGTGTGTGTGTGTGTGTGTGTACCAGTGTGTATGTGTGACAGACTCATTCCGAGTGTTGACGTTGGATTAGTTGAAGAACCAGCATTGAGCAATATGCTGCGATTCATGATCAGAGTGCAGTGATGAGATTGGAGAGCCCTCTTCTTCATGACTCTGGTCATTTTTATTATACCCTTATCAGTGCCAGCATTACTGTTTTGTTATTTTTCCCATTATTATTAGCAGTAATAATAGAATTGACGTAAACAGCACAAAGACTACATAAGAAATCATTCAGTGATCCATGTATGTTACTTAATTTATTTATTAATGTTCAAAGTTGAGTCACTATTAGTCTTCCATTCACAATGACCAATAAATCAGTTCGTGTTATACCACTAATGTTGAAATGTGAGATATTAAACTTTGTGTTCTGCAAGCTTGCATTTCAATTACATGACTGAAAAGTGACTTTTTGAATCAGTCCTGTGGTCACATACTATTTTTTACTAAAACAAGTGTCATTTTGAATGGGAATAAAAACAGGAATCTTTCTTTACAACAACAACAAAAAAAAAAAAAATCAAACCAGGGCTGTTAGCATGAATACACGAAGTCAGACACGACCACCTACAGAGCGTTTGAGAGGAACATGTCAGATCATTGCCCCACCAGAGAGAAGCTCAGATCCAGAGACCCGTTCTACAGGTTTGGAACACGTGGAGACCTCCGCTCCAGCTCACTGCCGTTTTAGCTCAGAAATTACCTACATATAATAGAAAAAGTAAGTTCTCTGACATTTATCAATGACAAACCACAGGTCAACAAGAAAACCCAGCCGCTGGTGGAACAGAACCAAGTTGACAGAAGTGATAAAAATCCACACGCGCTCCGTCTTAAAAACTCCAAAACGCACTAAAAACGCACAAAACAACAAATGTGGAGCCTGATCCTAATCAGTGTTACCTAAAAGTAGTCGTGACCTCAGCTTACCTTCTCCTGCTTGCTCTCCGGCTCGGTCGGGGGGGACGAGGGGGACTTACTGCTGCTGCAGCCGGCCGCGGGTGCCTGTACCCCTGTCACAGCGACAGACGCAGCCGCTGCTTGGGGCACCGCGACGCTCCTCTCCACCGTCTCCACCTTAATGAGCCGGTGCTTGGGTGACACGTACTTGACGTCCGGAGAGGAGCCCACGGAGCTCGGTCCTCCTGCTCCACCTCCTCCAGAGAAGGGGACGCTTCCTCCGGCCGTGTAGGGGTCCTCGAAGTCCAGCTCCTTCTGGAGCTTGTACGCGGCGAGGATGTCCGGCTGCGCGGAGCTCTGGAAGCCGGGCTGGTGGTGATGGTGATGGTGGTGGTGGAAGGCGGGCGCCCCTGACACCGCGCCCGCGTGGCAGTGACGGTAGTCCGGCTTCGGAGGCGCCGGTGGAGAGGCTTTGGTGCTTTTGAATCCCAGGTGCTCCTTGAACCATCTGGCCATGCTGCCAGAAGCGCATCGCTCAAAAGTCTCAATTGTGGTTTTTCTTGTCTTTCCTTTTTAAAGTCCTTGCTGAGTGTATGTGTGTTGTGTGTTGAGATAGTCCTTCTTTTTTAACACCCCTCAACGATCCAGGCTTCAGAGTTGCTCCTCCACTTTCTGTTTGGTCCAAACTCCAGCGTGCGTACTCTCCAGAAGGACTCAGCACGGAGCTCTGCCCACGCTCCTTTCTTTTTGCGCCTGTATTCAGGCAAAACACGCCCCTAAGCGATCTGATTGGTTCAGAGTTTATAATTATGGGCCTACAGCCAAGAGCATTGATTTAAGCAAAGCTTTTAAGACCCTCACATAATAAACTTTGGACCAAAAATCCAAACAGATCCAATGAAAAAAAAAATAAACACAGTGTTTTTGTTACTGAGCTGGAGCAGCTGGTGGCCTTGTGTTTGGGGAGTTGCCCCTGTGATCAGAAGGTGGTGGGTTTAAATCCCGGGACTGCCAAAATCACCACTGAGGTACTCTTGAGCAAGGTACAGTCACCCCACACTGGGTAAAATACAGAGATAAACTATAAGGGGCCAGTTTATCCAGTTCTACAGTTTTTGAACAGTTCCTGAAAAAAATCATATGAGTAATGTATATTTATAGCTCAATACTATACATTGATCTGTTGTTGTATCGATTATTTAACACCATATGGGAAAAAGTATACTGATATTAGATCGATCAGAGGTTCATATTTGCAAGCAGCCTTTCAGTCTTACCGGAGGAGGCGTGTCCTTCCGGAATATGGGTGGGAAAAAAATTACGCCGTGTCCTGTGCACCCTTTACCTGTTTTTCTCTACACTGCCACCTATTGGATAGATAAGGTTACAAAAAAATCACTCGATGTGGAGTGTGGAATGAGAGAAAATAAACCGGTTTTAAGTTATGTTCTTTTAGTTTCCCCATAAAACCAACTTTTGTTTTTTTTTTAAACCCGGAGGATGTACAGATACACGGTATTATGGGCAGCTGGTGGTCTGGTGGTTAGAGAGTTGCCCCTGCAATCAGAAGGTTGTGGGTTTGAATCTCAGGACTGCTAGTGGCACCACTGAGGTATCCTTAAGCAAGGTACCCTCCCCACACACTGCTCTCTGGGTGCCCCTCATTGTTGGCAGCCCACTGCTTCGCTTGGTAAGTGGGTTACATACAGAGATTGAATTTTACACTGTTAACGCTTGACTATATGGGTCACTTTACTTTACACCCATAAACGAGTGAAACAAAGTCAGAAGTTTTCTTATTTCTTCTTATTTCCAGTCAAAATGCTGCTTACACCATTTTGTGTTCAGTGTTTCATTTGTCCACTCTTGAGTTCTGTGCCACCTACTGGTCCTTTAATTTCTGTCCCACCTACTGCCCCTTTACTGCCACTCTAAACTCAACTAGTTACAGCTGAGTCCTCCCAACAAAGCTGCCCCCAAAATTCTCACGGATATGATGTTGCCCCTTCAACGAGACACACATTCAGTAGCTACCCACACACACCTCAGCTGCCTCACATTTCTTTCCCATGTGCATCTGAAATGGCAAAAAATATCCACTTTAACAAAGAAGAAAATCATAGGAAAATAAAGCAATTAGAACATACTTTTAACTGTAGCACAAAATTGTATGAAAGGATAAAGACAGAAAATGGGATCAATAGCCATTGGATTCAGTAGACTGCTAAAACTGCCAAAATTAAATAAACAACTCTTAAGACTTTCAGCTTTGAGAAACAGGAGACATCCAACTTTGAGAAACTGTTGCTTTCACTGTTGCTTTAACTGTTGCTTTAAAAATAAATCTACAGGCGTTTCACTAATCCTTCCACCGTGAGAAGACTACTCAACACAGTAGATCTGAAATGTGTGTATCAGTGGAATTGTTACTACGAAAGGGAAATAAATAAAAAAGAACCAGAACACCCAAACTGGACACCTGAAATAGGAACCAAAGGATGTTTTTTTGGACTTACGTCTAAGACAACTTCCAACTTTAGTTGTGTGGAAAATATTCTTGCAGATTTCAGCAAAAAAAAACTATGATAGTGTCCTAAAAGTAAAGGTAATTAAGGTAAAGTGTGGATACACAAAACACTGAAACAATATTATTTTATTTCATTGTGTAATGTCCCGTCAAAATATGGTTTCTGCTTTTTCCTCATGATGAAAAAATGAGTAACGTACTAAATGGTTGTTTGCAATTGATAGGATGGTGTAATTTTGTTAGTGTACCTTGAACCTCAACAGATTGGGAAAACAGGTTAAAACCGGACAAAAGTTTTGGGACACAGCTGTTTTTCAGGGTTTGGGCTGGGCCCCTTACTTCCAGTGAAGGTCAATCTTAATACTTCAGCATACCTAGACATTTTGGACAACGCCATGCTTCCAACTTTGTGGACACAGTTTGGGGAAGAACTTTTTCTACTCCAGCATGACTGTGTCCCAGTGCACAAAGCAGCTCCATAAAGACGTGACTGGATGAGTTCAGTGTGGAAGAACTTGACTGGCCGCGCAGAGCCCTGACCTCAACCCCATCCAACACCTTTGGGATGAACTGGAATAGAGATTGTGAGCCAGACCTCGACCAACATCAGTGTCTGACCTCATAAATGCTCTACAGAATAAATGGGCACAAATTCCCACGGAAACTCCAAAATCTTGTAGAAAGCCTTCCAAGAAGAGTGGAAGCTGTTATAGCCACCAAGTGGGGACCGACTCCATATTGAAGTCTATGGATTTGAATGCAATGTCATTAAAGTTGGTGTAATGGTCATGCATCCCAGTACTTTTGTCCATATAGTGCACTGTAATTTGGATGCAATAATCTGTTAGTACAATAATGGTTGTGTTTGCCATAAACCATTACCAAACAGTAGTTCAGCTGAATTCTTTTGTAATCATATTTGCAAGCTGCTTGCAAGACTGTGCTACAAACACTTTCAGATACATGTTTCATAGAGCAAAACCTCTACGAATCCACAAGAGAGAAGAGCAATGAGTGTGTCAGAAGTTGAGTGCATTGTCATCTGTATAGGTATGGAAGGTCGTCTTTAAATGTGTCGGGACAAGCATTTCATTTTTGCAAACAGCGCTTGATTGAAGATGTCCCTGTGCTTAGTTTACAAATCTCTGCAGTGAAGCCCCAGTGCACCTGGATTCATTACAATGTGACCTGACAGTTTGTCTGAAAGTTTTTATAAAAGCGCGCTGCTGCCGAAGTTAAAACAGAAAAACACATTTCCCAGGATACAGGTGTATCGTCTCAAGAGCTATCAGAACTTATAGCATTCATTACACACACTTTTCACATTACATGAGTCAATTCTGCGTACATAGAAACACAATAATAAAACACAGTACAATACTCATACATACATGCTCAAACACAGCCACACACACACGGCCACACACACACACGCACCACACTAACACACAGCCCGGGACTCTGCTTTTTATGAAGCAATAATTCTTTTTAATTACTCTCTGTCCTCCAGGTAAAGAGCACAGAGCACAGAAAGCGTGTTAACCCTGCAGAGCTTTTCATAGCATTTCTCTCCTGCCTCACATCATAAATGTATTTAAATAGAACCTTTTAAAAACACCTTTATATAGTGTCATTAAAACCAACATAATACTAAGGAAAGCCTAATTAAAACACAATGAAATGTAGTGAAATGCAAAAAAGTAGTGTATGTAGTGAAATACAGAAAGTGAGAGAATAAAATGGAATGAGCAAAATAACTGAAAAATAAAAGACAATAAAAAATATAATTACAGGAAGGCACTGAGTTTTTAAATGCAACAAGCTGTTTTAAAAGGATCAGATTTTCATGAACACCTTTTTTTTTAGGTAATATATTGGTTAATTTCAATAGTAACCAAATCTTGCAACACATACACACACACACACACACACACACACACACACACACACACACACACACACACACACACACACACACACACACACAAACTTTATCTGCTGCTCTAGGATACCCAGCAGGTTGTTGTTTGATGGCCTGAGTGATCTCATAGGCGTATCTCTGACAATCATTTTGCTAAATGTATGATTTTCATAATACACAATTTACAAGTGACCAACGTCAGTAAAAATGTAATGACTTAAATGTCTTATGGCTTGAGTTGAACATTTTTAAATGTGAGCAGGACCATAAATCTTAAATGCTGTGTTTTAATCAGTGCAGATTACATGAGTTAAGTAGCGTGATTTGGTTGTTTAGAGTAAACATCCATTCCGAGTGTGCCAGCGCACTTCAGCTTAATTGCCTGCATCTGTACAGTATGGAAAATCAAGCTGCTTTAATTACTGTAGATACATCCAATATCCAAGATAAAGGATCAATTTAAGCATGATTTAAGATGGACTGGATTTATTTTAAGAGGTACTGTAATTTTACTGATCACTGACAAGATTACTATTTTCATCCAGTATGAATCCATGCAGTGTGTGGTTTTTACACTCTGGCAGTAATAACTGTGATGTGATCTTCATCCAGTGTGAATATGCAGTGTATACAATTTGTAGAGTCTGATTATGGTTGTTGGGGGTGGTTTTTAATCCAGTGTGAATCTGGTGAATAGTCTTTTGTAATTGGCTGAAGCAATAACAAAGCCTGCTCGAAGACATGGCCATGCTATTAGTGTTATTGGGTGTGACTCAACCAAACACTCATTGGAATTTGGAATATTACACAAATACTTTATCCCACACCAATCAACCAGTCAAATCTCGGACAAATGATATTACACAGCCTCCTTCTGGTAAACTTTCTAGCTCTAATATTATTGTCACACAGGATATGAATCAGATCCATCACGTGTTTACTGCACACTGTTCACTATTGAGGTCACAGCTAACATCCTAGCGTATCCTGTCCAGTATGAGTCCTGAAGATGGGCACTAATGTGGCTGCAATCTCCAGGCCATATTCCCATCCTACATTCCTGTTCTGTGATCAGGCACACATATGCATTTTAAGCATTAATGGCTGACACTTGTTATGCAAAAGGACATCCATTCAAAAATGGTGTCAGCTGTTGATTTTCTCTTGTTTGTTTTGTTTGATTAAGAAATGTGAGTGGCTGTAACAGGCCAAAATTCTGTGAATACTATTAAAAGCAATGAAAATAAACAACAGAAGGTTTTAGTTTCAGATCCACAAATCTAAAGAAAACCTTTGAAATAAAAGGTCATCTTTCTGAGTCTGACCATTTCAACTAATGTGTGTCTTCCAAAAACTCTCAGGTGGATCTGATCTGCTCATCAGAGGCAGTTCTGAAGGTTTGAATTGAGATCTGGGGACTCTTTGACCTCCTTGAACTCTTGTCATGTTCCTCATACCATTGCTGAACGATGTTTGCAGTGCTCCATAATCAATGGTCAGTGATTCTGTTTCTGCCACCTGTGGAAGCATCTGCAGAAATGGATCTTGGGACCCTCTGTTGATTTGGTTAGAAGACGTTTGAAGAGGCCTCCATCTCCTCCGATGGTGAAGTGAAGTGAACCATTTGTTATTTCATCTTAGACATTTGGCCTCTATAGTTTGTATAAAATACAGTAAGTTGTCAGATTTTTTAAAAAATATTTGTTCGATTAATGCAACCTTATTGACCAAAATGAATATATTTCTTATTGGCTCCTGGAATCATCCATGATAATATTTTATTTGACTTGTTTCATTATCTGAAGCTAACAGTATACATTTAGAATGTTGAAGTCATACATAAAAAGCTCCTGTCCAGTTAATTAGAAGTTATATCTAAAGCATTTGTTTAATTAATTATAAATTATGTTTATTATAAATAAAAATTTTAAACTATTTCTCACTGTAGCCTAAAAACAGCTATTAGTACTCATACTGTTTCAAATAAGCTGGCAGCTAACATTTGTTTTCTAGTGAATGTGACATTAACGATACTTATCTAATTAAAGTTAGAAGTGAGGTGTTAATTATTTTAAGTTCACATGTTAAATGGCAAATTTCTGTGTCTGCTGCCTTCGTGACATCTTTAAGAAGACAGTTTGCATTATATATATATAGGCCTATGTAGCTGGCCTCTTGTACTTCTGATTCTGGTTCTGCTTTAAAGCCAAACGCGCCTGTCGAAACTTCCGTATGTGGATTATGTGACCTGCTGTTGATTTAGTTCGAAAAAGCTTGAGGAGGCCTCTATCCTCTGAAAGAGAAGAATCTGCCTGTGACCTGCTGTTCTGGATGTGAAAAAAGCTAAAGAATGAGTAAAAACTGAGCTGATACAATGAAGAGTTACACTCCTATTATAGCAGCAAAATCTGACATCTCACCCTAATGAATGCTCAGTGAAGAATTAATTGGTTTTAAAAGATTCACACCACATAATTGCAGTTCATCTACTGAAACGTTCGCTGCTGTTTACTATAATATATCAGTCGAAACTTCTCAAATCACTCATTAGTGCACAGTAAGATCACTAGGTTCAATGAAACCCATACAGAGTTAAATAAAGTGTGCTGTAAGTTTAACGAGTAGGACTAAAATTACATTAGTGCGGTTCTCCTTGGATTTTGGTAGATGTTATATGTGATGTTCATGGGATCTGCAGCCCATTTGTCTGGCACACGTACCAAATACGTGCACTTTGTTGATTTACAGTTATTGAGTGTAGCTCATCTGTTGCTGCACAATTCATCCCACCCATTCCAGCCATTATCGGAAAGGGATCCCCATAAGACCACCATTGACAAGATATTATATGAGTATTGGGCCACTTTATTAAATACACTTTATTAAATACATCAACCGTGGTCCACAGTTTATTGTCTTCTATGCACAGTTTGTGTGAGCCATTCTCCAGCCAAGTGGTCACCAAAAGGAACGGTTCAGGATACATTTCACTGTGTGTTGTACTTGTATGACTATGCATGTGACAAATAAAGAGTCTTGAACTGAATCTTGAATCACCAATCCTGTTCCTGAACAACTACCTTCTTGCATCATACATTCAGCTTTAGCCCAAATCTAACATACTTGCATCAGTTATGAATGGTCAGAAGTGAACTCTTCAGGAGGGCAGTTTCTGACCGCAGGACCACTGTTGGCTGGGTATTTATTGGTCAGTGGGCTATTTTCAGTCCATCAGTTATACTGAAATGTGTAAAAACACCCTTGTGACTGATACACTCATACCAGTGCCACATACTCTAATGTGTCACCAACATATGAATGTCACCGCTGGGCTGAAACTGATCTACCACCAAAATAATATCAATTCAGCATTGGTCCTATGGTGGTGTTTTAATTTATGAGCAAGTTGAGGGATAAATGATGAGTTTGCAGTTGTAAACTTACAAAGTGAATCTAAATGGTAGGTGTTTCTGATAAAAAATGTACAATAAATATCAAAGTCAAGGCAAGTCAAGTGGGTTTATTGTCATTTCAGCCATAAACACAGTACACATTGAAACAAAACAATTTCCTCCACGATCCCAGAGCAACACAAGAACAGAAACAGAACAACACAAGACCACCAAAGTGCAGACAGGACAAAATACAAAGAGAGCGTGTTCATGTGCTGTTTTTATGATTTTGGTCATTTGAACTTTTGCCCATTTCAGAGATAGCAGAGTGTCACACAGTGTCAGAAATCACACAAGCAGGTCTATTTGAGATTATTTTTAACATCTCAACACTATGCTCACCCAGCATTCCATTACTTGTTACCTACACTAGCCTCGTAGCTCCTCATGCAAAACTAATGGAACAAAATTCAGACACCAAATAGTCCTTGGCAGATCGATTACTTTCGTATCGATTGAAAAGTTAGTTCTAGATTCTTAAGGTTATTAAGGATGACTGAGGTCAAGAAGTGTCTGTTTAAAGTTTAACCTTGAATTACAGTGCGAATAAAGAACTACACCAGCCAGTATAAAGCGATCAAATGCATTTGATATTTCACAGACACTTTAATGTAAATACATCTTTCTTTTTTTATTTTTCACCTGTCCACCAAGTTATCACAGGGTGTGTGTGGCCAAAGCCAGGTGAGAAACTTCTGTTAAACCGCAGATGGAGTCTGGCACCCGCACCTATTCATTACAGCCATACAGTCTCAGAGATGAGCAGAGAGCACTGTGGTTATTACCTGACCTTTAAAAGTATCTATAAATAGACATATTCATCTGATTTTGGGTTTACCTCCTCCACTGGCACAGCTGTGCTTTGAGACAGAAAACAATATTGTTTGTAAGATTGTTCTGTATACAGTGTGATCCATTTAATGATCTACTGTATATATAAATAACAGTGGGCTTGTGGTATTGATTCGCTTTATGCTACCTGCATGCGCTTTACTACAAATGCACAGGAAGAAGAGGTATATGTGTCTAGTTTATCTTTATTTTGCTCATATAATTTGACTGTATATGTACATAGTTATCTTTTGAATTCTATGGAGGTCCAGTGTCTCGCAGAATTGGAACTATGTCATTATGTCTTGCTTTGAAAAAAAGAATTGCATTGAAGGTTTTTTTCAGTTGTTTTAATATTATTCAATCAGGATAAATTATTTTGCGTCTAAGTTCTTGCGTCTAAGAACCACAGATTGCCGAGCACCTCCGCACCTGTGACTCTGAACGTTACAGAAAAGGTGAAGAGGCCTCTTTCTGTTATTATCGGGAAACTCAATAAAACCCTTTTAGTGGACACTTTTAAGAAACATATCTCTTTAAACAAGCTTTTATGTGAAATATTATCTTAATTTGGTGTGATGGACTGTCCAGGGTGTTTCTCCACCTTTTTCTCTATGAGCACTGGGATAAGCTCCAGTAACACGTGATTTCCCAGGTAAACATGCCGAAAGGTGAAAGCGTAGTCTCCATCTCAGGCTTCTCAAATGAATTAATAATAGGCTTGATTTCCAGTCATTTCCAGAACTGAAACATTAACTGAACCTCCCTCTTCTCTTCCTATAACAATGCATATACACCGATCTTTTCTGCCTTAAACACACAAGTCAAACTGTACCTCTGTAAATACCCTTCTATTTATTATACTACACGTTCTCTATCCTGCTGCTGATATTATTTGCACAATTATATTTATTGCTGTCTACCTCCATCCTGCATGTAACTCTCCACTGCTAGAATACAGTATCTGTCATAATACTGTATTCATACAGACTTGTACTGTAGCTATCGTTGGAATGCAGTTATTTCCTTCTCCGCTATTTATTCCCAGTGATGCTCCAATCCTCTGTGAAATTATTCAGAAGTGTACTTTTTGAAGTGATAAGCACAAATTAAGGCCCAACAAGAAGCAGCAACATCAGACTACCTGCTGGGCTGGCCCATTTTTCCTGGAGGGCACCAGGGCACTGCTCAAATTTCAATCATCCAACATATAAACAGGCTAGAAAAACACTAAAACTAAAGGAAAAAGTGTACATACATATTTCTTTCCTTTATAAAAGGGACTTTACATTTTTGCTTTTTCCTTTTTTTACATCATTACTAGCCCTAAATTGTTCATGTGCCAACTTCAATGTGTTGCAGGCCTGAAATGCAGGAATGGATGTATATTAACAAATGAACACATATATACACTTACACACTTGCCTCAAACTGTATTAGGCTGCTAAGTAATTTAAAACAGACTTGCTGATGTGGTTTCTGACACCGCATGACATGGACAAGAGCACAATGAACAGATATAAACTATTTGTAGTAAACTCTGTCCTTTGTGTTTTCCCATTTAAAAAGCCAACAATAAGGCATACAGTGTCAGAAACCACACAAGCACTTCTCTGTGAGACTCCAGACAACTTGGTTTGAGGGAAGTGTGTGATGAAATGCATGCATTTTACATTAGTGTTGTATGAACTTCCATTTCTTGACATTGTAGCTCCAGTGCAAATCTAAAGAAAACTTTGCATGCCAAGCACAACTTTGCAGAGTGACTATGTTCAGGAAAGGAGAAAACAGTGTAAATTAGATTGTTTTTTTGTTCATTTTGAGGTTGATTCATTTAGAATGAGTGTTGTTTGTTTGCAGGATGCTAAGGTCACACAGTCCCAGTGAGAATGCTAAAGCTGTACCAGACTGCACTCTCTCTTTTCATGCCTGCCTCTTTTCATCTTTTTGCTCATTCCTTCATTAAGTGTCCAAGCACTGAACCCTATTGAAGTTTTTATTATTATTATTATTATTATTGTTGTTGTTGTTGTTGTTGTTATTATTGTTATTATTATGCTTTGCTAAAACGATATGCTGAACAAAGACCACATGTTGTAGAATCTATCTATCATCTATCTTTTTATAGCATGTCTTTGTTTGAGTTTAAGATCAAAGTTCAGACAGAAATGTTTTGACCAATGGAGTACTATTTCTTTAGCTAGATCTCCATACTTCCACACAGCAACTGAGTCAGAAGAATAAGAGAGACTTTATGGACTGTTCTTACTCTGGAGTGTTGCAGACTTGAACCGGCCTGAGAATCTCATCATTCTGTTTTTCATTTTAAAGGATTTGTCTGTGGAAACTCTCACACAAATTAGACACAGTTTCTCAACACTGACCTTTTTCTTTCAAGCTGCTGGTGATGCTGGACTTCATGTAGGTGGACAATGATCCTTTACTTTCACTTTGTCATGTGCATGCCAAAAATAAATTATTTTTTCATTTATGCATCCATCCATCCTACCATCCATCCAACCATCCTTCCATCTGTCCATCCGTCCATCCGTCCGTCCGTCCGTCCGTCCGTCCATCCATCCGTCCATCCATCCATCCTGCTGTCTATTATTATAAAAACAAAGATTCTTAAATCATTCTTGATTTAGATGTATGGTTCTAAGAAATACCTTTGAATGGTCAAGAGCTTTTGTATTATATTGAGGTTATTTTAATACATTTAATGCATCTCATTTTCAAAAATTGTTAAAAATGATAAATTGAAAGTTTCTACTGGCAGAGAGAAAATACACGCTTTTAAGAATGTGTATTTGTATCAATCAATCTGTCTATCCATCTACAGTATCTATCTATCTATCTATCTATCTATCTATCTATCTATCTATCTATCTATCTATCTATCTATCTATCTATCTATCTATCCATCCATCCATCCATCCATCCATCCATCCATCCATCTGCATGATTAAAAATGAAGATTCTTAAATTGTTCTTGATTTGGACATATAATGCCAATAAATACCTTTACCGGGTAAAAAACTTTTGTATTCCACGCAGAAATCGAACCCATATCTCCTCTCCTTCTTTTTTCTCATCTTTCTCTCCAGATTATTCTCTTTACATGTTTGACAGCATGTCATCACAGAGTGCAGCCTATTATTCATGAGACATATTTCAGCCTTCTCTGGCCCAAACACCTTCCCCATGTCTTTTTTTTTGCTAAAGGCCAAGGGCAGCTGTCTAATAAAGCTCTCTCTGATTTGTTCCTAGCAGACCTTCCTCACTATGAGCACAGCATGCAGATATGTACAGTCGAGGTGAGATAAAAGTAGTCTGCAATTTCACGGGCAGGTGTTCTTCAGAGGTGGATGAACATGGTGTAGTGGGGAACAAAGTTAAAACTGTGGACTGTTCTGAAGTCAGGAACCCATTCAGTGAAGAGTGTTTTAGTGGTCTTTGAAGTTCATAGAGGGAGCAATCAGTGATGTTAAATTGCTTGATTGTAAGATCTCTAAATGACTTCATATAAAAAGGGTATTCTGCTCCAAGACCTTGTGGCTGCAGAAGAAAATACTGCAGATAAGGTTCTCTTTGAGGAAAAGGGTGCCATACACCTACATTTTTTGTTAACCAATGTACAGATGATGTGAATGTACCCTAAAAAGTCCAATGGTGTTTCACTCCATACACTTTTCTAGAGGAAAGCGGTTTATTTTACCACATGATAGCCCTATTTATTAAACATTAAGGTAAAAGATTAAGTCTGGAGTGAATACAGGTTAATCAGAATCAGAAAACTTTATTGGAGAAAAATTCTTATGTTGCGACTGCACAGACACAGAGACAGAAAGACGAGAACAATATAATTACAATATAATTACGGTGGTATTTGATCCTCTGAGGTCGGCAATCCCTCCTGAGGGATATTTCGACTGTTCCAAAACAATCATCTAAAGCTCTGCGCGTTTTTGTCCTAGAAATATTTAAGTAACACCACTAGAAACCTTGAATCTTCTAGTTTTCAAATATGTGTTTAATTGAAATATATCAATGGCGCTTTGAAAAAGAATTAAAAGAACTCTTGAGATTTTCTGTGTCTCAGGCAGCAAGCAGCCTGTTAATGACACGAAAGACGTGCTTTCTTTGTATTCTCTGGACAGTACAAACCATTAATACAGTTATATTTTATATGAAAATGTTTCATATAAAATCATATTAAATCATATTTTCTTAATAATTTACAACTAAAATGTGTAAAAAACATACTGCCACGAAAAAGCAAAAAAAATATTTGCAGATTCCACGTTATTGTGGAGATTAGTTAGGTTCTCAGAAAAAATCTGTGACCGAATTCGCGACTCCTGATCCGCGTAAAACCGGGGGTTACTGTATACAGTTTATAAATCATTAATAAGCAGTTATGAACAGGCTATAACAGTTGTCATACATTGATTAAGGCTCACTGTTTTTGAGATCTCAGGCCTTGCTAGTGGCTGAGCTTGTCTTGTCTCTTTCTCAGGCAGAATGTTAAACTTTCAGCTTCATCAGGAATTTAACATACTGCTACCATTTAAACACCACGTCTTGACAAATAGTGAGCCTGCATCAGTGGATGACAACGTGTTCATAACTGCTTTGTAATAATTTATAAACTGCCTACAACCTAATTAACAACCTGATTATAAATCATTTATAAACCCTCTATAAGGGTAGTCTTATAGTAAAGTGGTACCCACTATGCTATACACACAAAATGCTGCGGTATAAAAAACTGTAAAGTAAAGTGGCCCCTTATAGGCACACGTGAACACACCACAGCACACACTGTAAACAGTGTGAAATTCTTTCTCGGCATTTAACCCGTTTACCAAGTGAAGCAGTGGGCTGTTGGCAGCGAGGGGCGACCAGAAAGCAGTGTGTGGGGATACCTCAGTGGTGCCACTGGCAGTGTTGGGATTCGAACCCACAACCAGCTGCCCCAATTTAAAGTTCCATTTAATAAATAATTACTGCTATGTAATTTACTAGTAGAGTCGATGCAAATTGTACGACTGAATATGTTACAATTACGTTCCCAAATCTTAAGTATTGAATACTTACCCTTAAGTTTAGCACCACAGTGAGCACAAACCCCACCCCACCCCCACCCCCCGCTGTCTCAGTTTAGGACACCTGTACAGGGGAGTAAAAGGGGAAGCATAGAGTGGCCTAAATAAAAGTATTGTTTCCTTTGTGAAATAAAGACGGAAAATAAAGAAAGAAAGTAATAATAGTAGCAGAAGGACAAAAAGCCCGTCAATAAACTGCAGATTAAACCGCGGGTCCCTTATCTCCTCTCTCGTATTTGACTAGTTTTATCTCTGTAATTTACTCACTGCTGCTCCAACATGCTGTAGGTCTAGTGCCCCTCCAGGCCTGTAGCTGTGTGTGTGTGTGTGTGTGTGTGTGTGTGTGTGTGTGTGTGTGTGTGTGTTTAGCCAGAATATTCAGTCTGTTTGTTAATCCCCTGGTGTATCAAACCTCATTCATCATTCAACCCCTGTGTGTGTGTGAATGTGAACACTCAGTAAACACTTACCCCTTATGACCTCCACCTGCACAAACACACTCTCACACACACACGCACACACACACACACACACACACACACCCACCCACCCCCACACAC
>JBBJLS010127255.1:0-17118 GCA_037577275.1 Bryconaethiops microstoma | reverse complement strand
CTGAGTGGTTGGAACTCCTTTATCTAGAACTCCTTGTATCTTTAGACACTTTGCAGCCTGTCAGTAAAACATTTGTTTGCATTTCTTTAATTTAATCTCCTCAGTCTGACAGAAAAAATTCTACACCAACAAGGAGATCCAAAGCAAAATATAAAGAAATTAGGGGAGATCAAGACCTGTGCAGTACTGGATGTGTGAATACTGTAAAGTTGCTCCAGGAGGGAAGAGTACTCGTGTTCACAGAACACAGTTTCATACAGTGTGAGCAAATCTGCTTTAGATGAATTAATAACCCAGCATAGTTTATTTTGTGGTTTTAGTTTATTGAGATTTTTTGTGGGTTGTGGTCAGAAGAGTCTGGGCGCTGCTGTTTTTATTATTTTATTATTCTCTAAGAGGGTCTTTTCTGTGGTTTCACAATATGAGTCCTTTAATGTTGTGAAATGCATCACAATGGCAATATGGGGGAATAAAATCGCAGTATTGATATTTTGCCTGTATCGTGCAGCTCTAAGTGTTGAGCGCCGGCGCCTGGTGACCTGGATGACTCTGTTTTTAAACGTGGTTGCTGTGTCGGCCAGTCGCTGGGGTCTCTCTGCAAATGCGTCTGTTCAGCAGCTCTCGTCTCTGATGCACTTTAGTTCGGGTTTCGAATTCTGTGGTCTTTCAGTGTTCGTCTGGCAGCACTGTGGTAATGAGGCCCTCTCGCACTACACCGACCTGAAAACAACCGAGACCCTCGGCCCACTGAAGAAGTGTGAAGTAAACAGCTGCTTTCTCCCTCGCTCTTTCTCTCTCTCTCTTTCTCTCTCTCTCTTTCTCTCTCTCTCTTTCTCTCTCTCTCTCTCTTTCTCTCTCTCTCTCTCTCTCTCTCTCTCTCTCTCTCTCTGTCCTTTGTGCTTCCTCTCCTCTATTCCTTCCTCATTCTTCCTTTCTTTCTTTTACCTCCTTTCTCTCTCTGTTTGTCTCTCTTTCTGTCTTATTCTCCTTTCCTTTCCTTCCCCCCTCTCTCTGTCTCTCATATTCACTTCTGTGTGAAATTCTTCCACCTCTCCTTCTCTTCAGGAATAATTAACTCGCTGTTTTGCTCACCCCCCCCCACGAGCACCTCACTCTCCCTTTCATCTCTTTGGCTTCTGTTTTTCATTATCACCCTATCCTCCTGTCTGCCCTTTCCGTGGCCTGTCGTTTATTTGAATGTGATTGAAAGTGGGCCACCTGTGGATATGACCTGCGCTGTGCTGTAGCTGCAGGCTGTAAATGTGCTGGATGAACGTCCCGTCCTGTAAGTAATCGAATAGTAACACATTTATGGAAGTTTTGTCTGTGATAAAAGTCGCAGCATCTGTGTTAATTCAAATATGTTTACATCTGTCGTGGGTGAGCTGCACAGATATGACAAGGAATCATCTTGTGGGCTTCTTTGACTGTCCCTGAACATTCTGTGCTGCATCCATTCTTCAGGCAAGATTAAAAACATCCACGAGCAGAAGAACGCCAACTCGCATATGGAATGGCTGCTGCTCAGCTGGCTGTGCATTTAGAGTCAAGTGCCCCCAGCAAAGCGTATTAAAGGGGCCATACCATGGAAACCTGAAATGCAAACTGTTTTGTAAAGCCAGCCTGTTTTGAATTGACTGTGATGTCACAACCATGGATAAAGGAGAACTTTATTTTGCCTGACATTGCGGCCCATTCCAGGCCAAACTCTTGTGAAGATTTCAACGCCTCGTACTTTTTGGAGAGTACACAAAACGGAGCCATTTAAAACAGTGGTAATTTACGTAAAGGCGCTGTAACAAAAACAGCTTGTTTGTAGGGTTTTGGTTGGGACATTTTCTATAAAAATAGACACAATTTTGTTCATGCTGGGGGTTTCGCGGAAGGCGATGCGCTCATCCAGAGTGGAACAGGCCCAGGGAAGGATGCGGATTCCCAGGAGGAATGGCCTTTCTACCCATCACATGTCTCTAAATTTTTGCCATTTCTCTGTCTGAGACTGTCAGAGCCTCAAGCTCTCACCACAAAACCCCAACCGTATAACTCTGCCCTCCTACTGACAAGGCAGCTTATATGAAGAGAAGGGGCCGTTCATGTGAACTAATGTTGACAAGTAAAGCGGGAGACAGCTTTAGAAGGGCTGAGTAAATATTCAGTACGGTCGCTGTCAAGTGACTAGTGAAAGAATGCTCTTCTGTCTGTCAGTGTTCTGCACTAGTTGAGCTAGAATCTCTCCCTGTTCTCCATGTCTTTGGTCGTCCTGGGGTGTAAATACGCAGTTGTAGTTTTAGCCATTTCAAACAAGAATACAGGAATAAATCAAATGTGCACAATTGTATAACCTCTCATGTATATGCGTGCGTATGACATTTACCAATAAAGTGCATCATATAACCTCCTTATATATTACCCACTTGATTTTTTGTGTCATTCTTGACCTTAGTGTTGTACAATCACCATTAAAATGAATAGAATGTTACCTATCTAGCATCTATATCAGTATATCAGAATGGAATGGTCACATGAAAGTAACTAAATTTCTGAAATAATGTTGACAGTCTGTGTGCCCTGCAATGGACTGGTGACCTGTTCAAGGTGTACTTTGGGATAGGCCCCAACACCCCTCGGGACCCTGGTTATGATAAATGGATAGATTGATGGATTGATAGGACGATGACAACTGTAACACTAACAGCAACTTTCCAGTTCAATTCTGATAAATAAATATGTGCTTTAAAGTTATTTGTTATACTGTTTATTATATCATTGTACTGGGCTAGACAATATATTATATATTTATATATATTATATATCTATTTTAATCTTTATAACTATGCAAAAATACTGTTATATCATTATATATATATATATATATACATATATATATATCTATATATATATATGTATGTATGTATGTATATATACATATTCTATTGATTATTATATTTGATGTAACTGCATTTTGTTAAACCAATGCCAACAACCCAGTCCAGCACATTCATCTCCTCCACTCTGCTATCCATTGCCATTATTAAATTGTTCCAGAACTGAATACAGTAATCATTTTTCCTCATTTAAATTTCACTAAAAGTATTATGAGAATATAAAGTCTTTGTTGAATATTTCATGAGTATATGAAACCATTAGCCTTGGAATGTCTATCAAACCAATTCACAAGTTGACTGCTGTTACACCCCTACTATATTAGCTTTATATTGATTAGACTTCTATGTTAAGGGCTTAAACAATCAGCCTGGTTAAGTCTTGTGGGTTGCAAAAGCTTTTGTGTGATTATGTGGACCACTGGAAAAAAGAATGGGAACCCCAGCATTATGCTTTCCATATCCAACAGCATAACAATGCTAACTGTGCGCATCTGTGCGCGTGGAAGCTAAATATAGAATGGTAAATTATCAGTCATAGTTATTGGCTGTAGTCTCATTATTGGACTGATAATAGTAATTATACTTCTCATTTTAATGGAGTGGATCAGGATGGATGTATTGGGCAGCCCTAATTATTATCTATTGGACGTGTTTGAGCTAAATGCGATCATTCAGGCATGCAGTTTACTGCCATTACTTGTTAGCTACATTAGCCTTGTAGCTCCAGTCTGAAACTAATGAAGAAATCTTCAGACCTTAAACAGGTCTTGGCTGATGGACTTGTCAGAAGAATGGGCAGAGAGAATGCTGCTCAGATTTCTTAGTAAGTGGGCGAGGAGGCCTTTGTGTGCTTGAATGTTTGTGTGTGTGTGTGTGTGTGTGTGTGTGTGTGTGTGTTCCTGGTAGTTCAGGTGCTGCTGTATCCCACTGAGCCAGCCATCTGCTCCGTGAGGAGTACGCATGTGTGTGAAATTTGTGCTTGGTCACGGAACTCAGTGTGTGTGTGTGTGTGTGTGTGTGTGTGTGTGTGTGTGTGCGTGTGTGGGGTGGGTTGGTGGGGGAGTGTTTTTTTTTTGGTGCTTTTTCTCTCTCGCTGCATGGGTAGAGAGGACAGATTCTCCATAGATACAGACCATTGTTCAGCTTGTTAGGCGTAGCACACACACTCGCTCTCGCTGTGTGTATTCATCCTTCACCAGCTGGACACATTCATGTTCATTCTGTCTAGTTTTGCCTCTCTCTCTCTCTTTTTTTCTCTCTCTCTCCCACCCTCTCTATTTCCTCCTATTTCATCCTCTCGTCTTTATCAGTTGTCATTTTCGGGAGCCACATTTACTGCTGTTTCATTGCAGCGAGCCAACCATCTGCTTGTAGAAACTCTTTCCTGTTCTGACAGCTAATGGGGTAAAGATGCTGTGTGTGTACATGTGTGTGTGTGTTTGTGTGTGTGTGTGTGTGTGTGTGTGTGTGTGTAAGAGAGAGACAGACCGAGCGAGAGAGTGTGAGAAAATCATTTTTGTTCCTCCGTCACAGTGGGAGAAGAAGATATTACAGCTTCACGAACAGTAAAATGTTTGCTCTGTCCACACTCCTACAGTCGCTGTCAGTTTTTCCTTTTTCTTCTCACTCCAGGTGGGCCGGGCTATTTCTGTATGTATATATTACAGTTCCACTGTGAGATTAGACTTTAATTACATTCTTTACTGCTTTAGTTAAACAGTGCTGATACACTGATGTACTTTCAGTAACTGAACACAGGAGAGCTGCTTGCTTCAGTCACATATAGGCCTAGTTCCGCTGTGTAGGGCCGGGGGTCTTAACCAAGGAGAGTCGGTCACGAGTTGGATTGGGTGAAAGGCATGCTGCAATGAAACGGGTATGCTGCGGTGTGCTGGGCATTAATAACATTAATTACATTATTATTATAGTTTTTTGTTAATTCTTTTTTTGTTAATGTGTTACCACCCTGATTTTTGACTGTTTCTGAAATCATTTAATGCAGAACTGAAGATTTCTACATTTTTCACCAGTCTTACATCGCAAGGAGGAGCATAAACGTGAGGATGCAGTGATTATCTGATTTCGGTTCGTTTGATTGTTTAAGAACCCCGGTAAACCACACGCCCTTATTTTGATTTTCTTCATTTTTCTATACCTGAGTAGACACTGGGAAAAAGAGTAATTACGGGATTATTATTATATACATGTAAACGCACGCTCAGGGAGAGGATTCATCCCGAAAGTAACATAAATGGGCATTTTAATGTAAAAGAAACCAGTCTCTTGAGGAATTGTGTTGCAGTGATTTTCCCACAGCTGAGACAAAGCACAAAGCGGAGTAAAATCAATATGATAAAATATAATATATAATATAATGCCTGTCGTCCACTACATTATTGCCTAATGTTAAAAAGTTCGTCAGATGATTTTCTCTTGTGCCTCATTATATTCTGGCAATTTGAACTTTAAATGAAACATTAATACAGAATTCAGTGGTGTGTGGTCATGAGTACATTAAATATTTTTATGGGTGCTTCAAACACAACTCAGCTGCGCTAATGTTTCTGTATTCTGTGTTAATGTTTCATTTAAAGCTAAAATTGGCAGATTATAATGATGTACAAGCGAAAATGGTAGATTTTAACATTAGGCAATAATCTAGTCAACGACGGCAATATATTTTTGACTGGATTTGAGATGTTTGGCTGGAAACCAGCAGACAAGTTAATGTACAGAGACTTTAGTCTTCCCGCCCTTACAAGATTCAAGATTTTTTATTAGTCACATACACAGTTGCACATACAAGTACGACACTTAGTACGAAATTTGCCCCTGAAACAACTCTGAGTCTGTGCAATTTGTTTATTTGAATTTTTTTTTTTCTACGCATTTTTTTAATGCTTAATTGTAGCCGTAATTTTCTCTTTAATTTATTGTTACTATACTGCACAGTTTATAGACATTCAAGGGGCAAACTGCGCTACACATTGTACTTCTATATCTGTGTATTGTGACAAATAAAGAATCTTGAAACTGAATCACAAGCTTGTGTTCTCTCTGCCCCCCTCATACATACATATGCAAATTTGCACAAATACAGAGTTCCTGTGTGTTCTGCTCCCTCATGGCAAATGCACAGACAAACAGAAACAGACGTTTGTTAGCCTTACACTGATAAGCCATCTGCCCCCACTAGCAACTGTCGCACACACTTACATATACCTCAGATACATACAGATACACACATGCACATACAGCGTACACTTCCGTCCACATGTTGGAAATAATTGCTACTATTTCGTTTAAAAATAACCTAAACAGTGCTTGATGACTATATTTTCTAAGATAGAATCCATCCATTCTTTAGGGTTTTAACAGCTTTTTCAGTCTTTATAGAGTTCTACATGCCTGTTCATCATTCTGCACAAGGACTGCGAGAGAGCATCGTGGCAGCATGATATTGTGATGCAGGTGACATTGTGGAGTTCTATTAATGATGATATCAAATCCACAGCATCAGTCAACCGCGTACTAAAGGCCTCTTGCTAGTACATTCCTACAAATCTGTAGAACAGTAGCATAATGCAATCATTTTATATAACTATAACAAATCAGATTTCAAACTTGAGACTCGCGCGCACACACACATGCGCGCACACACACACACACACTGACGTGCCTATATTCTCCATATACATCCCACATGCACACATGGTTCACACACAAATATACATACATACACGCACACACATATTCCACACACGCATACATACATATACACACATACATGCACACACATATTGGACACACACATGCATGCACATACACATACATGCACACAGATACTCCACACACTTGTACATGCATATACACATAAATGCACACAGATACTCCACCGACTCAACACGTAATATAATCTTTGACCATGCCATGTTTGTGTGTGTTTGTGTGCGTGTGTGCGTGTTTGTGTGTGTGTGTGTGTTTGTGTGCGTGTTTGTGTGCGTGTGTGTGTATGTGTGTGTGTGCACGTGGGATGCTTTTCTGGGGGATGGTGTGGCATCTAAGCCATGTTTTGACACGTCTGGGCAGAAGATACTTTTGTTTTGTGTTTGTAATCAGCGCCTGCCTGCTGCTCCTGAGATGATGTTACAGCCGCACACACTCCCACATCCTGCCTGTCTCCCAGCCAAGATGGCCGACGCGATGCGGGACAATTATCCGTAAAAGAAGGCGGATGCAATATGTTGAGGACGGGGCGGTGACACTCGCACAAACAGATATTCTTCATCTACTTCCTGCTGGCCTTTACAGAGCCGTTTAAGAGAAGGAAGAAGTGATGGGTGGCACAATGAAGAGCAGGGAAGGAAGAGGGTGCGAGAGAATGAAATTGAGTGAGTGCTCTTTAGAGAGCTGGAAGGACAACAGAGGAGAACGAAGAGAGGATCTCATTTACCATGCGCCATTTATTCAAACCAATAAGGGCAAATATTAATCCAGACATGTGTGTATGTGTGTGTGGTGGGTGTATTTCGTTTTAGATTTTTTTTTCTGACTAGGAAAATCAGAATAAAACAAAACAAGCTGTGCCCAAACTAGCAATGCACTGTATTCAATACTGTTACTTTGTCACTTTAATATAATATCTGTGTCTGAATTAGAGAATGCTGATAACATGACATACTTTCTGACAGTCATTCATGCTACTAAATGATGCCTGCATCCAGAATAGTAGATGGTCTGTAATTGGATGCAGCAACATGTCACTGGTGTGGGATTATTTCTCGTAGAAGTGCTCAGATACGGAATGTACAAGTAGTGTAAAACAGGCTAATGTAAGTCCATTGGACTGAATGGCTAAGTAAGAAGTCTTTCATCTCCTACTGTAGAGTCAGTTGTTGTCTGAGGTAATGTTTGTCTGGGCTGTTTCTGAAGGAGTGAACATCAGAGAGCTACACTGTGTGGAAGAAATAATAATTTGCTGTATCAGTCACTTAGGATAATTTATTTTTTACACTGATGGCAGTGATAATCACAGTATAGATGGTTCTGCTTCTGCTTCATGTTATTATTATTATTATTATTATTAATAGTAGTAGTAGTAGTACTAGGAGTACTTACATATACACCACGAATTACAGGATGCCATGGGTCGGTTTCCCAGACAGGGACTAAGCCTAGTCTTGGACTACCCTTTCCTTTTCAATGGAAAATCTCTATTCACAGCACTACGTAATCCAGGACTAGGCTTAATCCCTGTCCAGGAAACCGACCCCATATGTCCTATATGTCCTGACACCCCTCCTAATTGGTGATGTCAGCTACTGTACAGTGCATCCACACGTGGGCCTAAGGTCACGCTCTATGCCAAGCATCAGCTGGAGGGGTAAAAAGTGGAACTGTTCTCTGAAGTGATGGAGCTCCATTCAGTACCTTTTTGAGCAGAAGTGGGGTTTGTGGTACCAATAATATAACATTAGTACCTGACCTCAGTAGCACTTGAATACAGCCAAGTCCTGAATGTTCCAACATGTAGTGGAAAGCCTTCCCAGAAGAGTAGAAACTGTTACCACAGCGAAGGCACGGGGGTGAAAACACCACTATTAATACCCTGATTTTAAAAGAAAATGCTGGATGAACAAAAGGATTGAACTGTTTATTGTCTGCTAATCATTACTGCAATGTCAGTCTCTGCAATACTGATATAGCAAAAGGCTTCAATATGCAAATGGGCCTCTAACCAATCACAGTATTTCTGACAGGGTGACCAGTCATATCTCCAGGTGAGTTACTGGGTGTTCTGATGAATCGAGGTCTTTGAGTAATCCAACAAAAGTCTAATTTATCACCCGTTAAAGGTGTTGGCGAATTGGTGCCTGAATGGGTGGGGCTAAACTGCTGCCGCCAGAATAGGGAGATATATTTAAATGTGTTGGTTTTGTGATTTGAAAATGGGCTGTATTTGTAGCGTATTTTCTATATATGGGGCGAGTAAACGTAACACTTGAAACAATATTTCCCAGCTTTGAGCCTTTTTAATTCCATAAAAGTGATGATATGGGCCCTTATGATCTTGAAAGGCAAAATTTACTATATGTAGCAGTAAAATTGCAATATTGAGATTTTGTCCATATATCATGCAGCTCTAATGAACTGGTGTCTATAAACTTTTGGACATGTAGTGAGTTTGTGATGCCACCTCCTGACATTGTACAAAAACAAACCTGTGTGTGTGTGTGTGTGTGTGCGCCTCTCTCTCTCTCTCTCTCTCTCTCTCTCTGTTGCGTAATGCTGTTATGAGAAAAGAGGGAAGCTGGGTCTCATCAGACTTGCAGTTAACAAGCTGCGTGCACGTACATGTTTGTCCTCACTCCTTGTTTATAATGTGACAAGAAGTGTGTGTGTGTGTGTGTGTGTGTGTGTGTGTGTGTGTGTGTATGTATGTGTGTGTGTGCGCGTGCGTGTGCATGTGCAAATGTGTGTGTGTGTGTGCCGGTAACTCCTGGGATCTTGTTAATGCCTGCTGCACAGTGGAGCAGCAGGAACAGGATTGGTGAAGGGGTGTGTGTGTGTGTGTGTGCGTGCGTGCGTGTGTGTGTGTGTGTGTGTGTGGGCCTTGCATCTTTGCACCTAATGTTTATATGGGCTGTAAACATGTGTGATGCAATGGAGAGTATGCCCTTTTAAATATCATCATTTTTTTCAACAGTGATATCCATCTTTGCCATTTGTTTCGTTGCTTTGACAGCTTAATAACTGTGGTACATCAGTAGCTCAGAGGTGAGGTCCTCTAGCAATTGCATTGAATTTTTGCCAATGGTTAATTGCTGTAACAAGATCAGTCATGTACACAAAGGTGTGAGTGAAAATAAAAATCAACTCAGGATGGGAATCGATAGCCACCCAAATTGTTTCCATTAATGTACTTTGCTAAAACGAATCTCAGTCATCCCACAACCACATCCAGCTAAAGCCTCGGTGTGGTTTAGGATGCACTATGACGTACTGTGAGCTATAAAACTGAACAAAACCTCATTGAGTACTCTGCGAAAGCTGCGGGCAGCTACTTTAGACAGAGGATTCTGTGTTCACAAGCCACCTCAGAAGCAGGAGTGCATCTTGAATCACTTCTTGTGACAATGACCCTCATAAATATAGAGAAATCTGATTCAAGGTCAGTCTTCCTTACAAGTACCTTCCAACTGCCCATCTTAACACAAACTGAACTCTCTACCTCGCTGTATCTCACCTGCCTTTTGTCATTTAAGTCTATACATCACCCAGCAAACAAGCACACTGCACTTTCCAGCACATAGGTATTCAGTTATATTTGCACACTGTACAGATCTTGCTGGTATTTGTGAGGATTTGTGATTGTGTGATTATTACACAGTGGTATGGGTCGACTTAGGGGCTCATTCCACTACATGTTTATACTTGTAATTTTTGTTTAAATTTATGTTTTCAAAACTTTTTATTGCTTACTTTTAGCCTTTAATTTTCTCTTCAGTTGAATTCATTGTATCTATATTCCACAGTCTCAGACATTTCATGGGCATGTACATGTTGTATAACTATGTATGTGACAATTCTGGTCTAAAGAAGCAGAATTCGGACTCCAAGCATACCCTTGGCTGATGGTCTGTGTCTTGGGAAAGAGGCTAATTGTGTAAATCAGATTTTACACTGAACCGTTTTTAAGCACAGTCTCTCAGTGCCTGGGTGAAGAATTTTAATCCGTTTCAGACCTGTAATCCGTTTCAGACTTTGTAGTAAAGACATCATTGCTCTTTGTTAAGTGCTGCATTCAACACATGTATCAATGTGTGCATTTTCTGTCAAAGTCTCCTGCTGGTGGATGTGACATAGGTTGTTGCTTCCCGTTTTCTGGTGCCATTGTGTTTTGTGCTCTATGACTATTGTGCTCTTGAATAGGCTTGATGGTGTTCTGTACCAAAACCAAAATGAACAGTACAATATTGCTCAGCTGCCGTCCAAGCTTAGGTTTCTTTGTGCGGTTTGTGCTGCTGGATCGAGCCTTTGTGTTATTCATCTGTTAGAAAAACCTTTTGAAAATGAGTAGTCTGCCTTTTTCGGTGGACCTGAGAGTCATTATTGCAATTTTAACAAAAGACAACAGTGAAGACAGAAGAGCGAGTTGTACTTAGTGCAGCACTTGCACCAAATCGCTTGTTTTTGAAATAAGATGGTACATTTGGAATCAAACGGTGGACAATAAAAGACATGCAGTGAGTGTCTAAGGTAAAATATATATATATATGGCAGATATAGCGAATAAAGTGGTTGACAAGAGTTTTGCTTTGCCAGTGCTTTGAAGATACTCTGATACCCAGCCGGCCTGTGAAGTGTTATTTAATGATTCGTTTTCACAAATCACTGTGATGAACAATTTCATTGTCTTGTTTTTTTCATATGTCACTGTTAAATTACAAGCCTAAATTGGCAAAGATGGCAAAATACTAAGGACGGCCACTATTAGGATTTTACTGATACCTATAGTTATTGATACTCTTACTGAAACCTCTCTGCATAATTTGGTGCTAAACATAAAGACATCTTATGAAAAGATGTGAAAGGAGTCAACTGTTATTGGATTACTTTTTTTTTTTTTTGAGAAATAATTTTTTGAGAAATAACAGTCTTTCATATGTTCCCTGTATATTTAATTAGGGAGGAGCAATTGCTACAAATATCAGAGCATCACTACCGTCCCTCCCACTGACTCAATTTGAAAATAGCAGCTATGTTAGAATGCATTAAGTTTGTGTAAATACCGACAGCAGCACCGTTTTTTAAAGAGACTTTTATTGGTACTAACCAGTCAGGAACCAATTTAGTACCAGTTCTCAATACCCATCCCTACTCATTGACTCATCTCGCTTCCTAACTATTTATACTTAGTAGCTAATAAAGGTATTATAGAACCAGGCATAAGTAAAGAGTAGTTTTTTGCGTTTTCCTAGATGTAACGTGTCTCAAATACATTTTCCTTCTTTATTTTTATTTATTTGTGTTTGCCTCAACCAACACCCAGTTCACTGTGGTCGTTATACACTTGTGATCAGCTCACATAGTTGCATGCCTGCATCACATTAACTAGTGCGATGCACAGAATACACACAAATGAAATAAGTAAGAAAATAATGTAAGAAATTACCAACAATGTAATGCTTCTTAAATGGAATAGAAATGAAAATTGAGCCATTTTCACATATGAACCGACGAATTCATGGATGGAAAAGTGGGCTTATTTATGCCTCTATCTCTTCAAGCCTGGGCCTGCTCTTCACAATGCCCTCCTTTCTCAGTTTTGTCTATCTCCCCCCTCCGCTTCTTTGCCCTTATCAGTCTCTTTTTTTGTCTGTCGCTCCCTCAGAGACTCATCGATTACACGTTTGTCAGGCTGGTGAATTTGCCCCACCCCCCACCCCCCTCCCACCACCTCGTTTTCCCAGAGGCTCTTTAATTTCCTCCACCCCTGCCTCCAAATGATTTCTCTGCTTATTGGAGAACGCACTGATTTACCCCCAATTCAACCCACAGTCGCGTTTTGCCCTGAAGGTCGAAGTGCCCATTTAACCGGCCGCTGTTTCTTCTAGGCTCCGTGCGGGAGGCTCTTCACAGGCCATTTAATGTAAATCTCAGGGCTTCCCGTCTGGGAAGGAGAGGGGAAGAGCATGAAGAAAAGAGGATGGATGGTGGTAGGAGGGCAGAGTATGACAAAATAGTGCACTCAGTATGCAGGACACAGGTCACCTTGAGCCGCAGGTGTGTTTACGTGCGTGTGTGTGTTTGCCTGCAGGAGGATTGTGGTGCTAGAGGCAGGGGGCTCCAAGATTAACAACGGCCTTTTCCATTCAGCAGCACTTTTTCCATTGAGTGTGTGTGTGTGTGTGTGTGTGTGTGTGTGTGTGTGTGTATGTGTGTGTGTTTGTATAGTCCGGCGCTTCCCTTGGCTTGAGAAAGTGACCTCTTTTTAAGGGGTAGGATTTTTGTCTCGGAGAAAACCGAGCTGTCTGGACTGCCTGTCTTGTCGTTTGAGCGTCTTTATACGCATTACATTGGCTTTAGGGTCACGGCTGGCCTTCTTAAGAGAAAACCTTGCCGGCATGCTGATGAGCATCTCCTTCTTCTCCGTCATTAGCTGCACTCTGTGCGATCCACCCGGCTGGCTCTCGATAAGCATCTCTCAGGTGTGAATGTCTCTGGGAGTAATCAGTCATCCTGAAGGTGTATCACTGTCACCGCAGATAGAAAGACCTCCCTGTTCTCAGGCCCGTCCTCGAAAGCACCCGCTCAGCTAACGTAGAGTTTGGTTTCACTTCTCTTGAACTGAGGTCATGGGAGCTTTTTAAGAAACAGTGGACAGAATTAACTTCTCAGAATGAGCTGGGGTTAAATAACAGAGCATTAATGAGTCGCAGCCATTCAACATGCGATGCAATCTGCGTTCATTTTCAGAAGTAAAAGAAGCATGGGCTGCGAAACTAAATCTCAGGCCCATTCCCCAGGTTTCCTCTATTTCAAAGGAACAAATGAAGGGACAAATTGCCAGATTTATTTTAACTGCCAGGTGCATTCAGTCAGCAAAGACACTTTGTTGCCTCTGTCAGAAAAACCTTGTCTGTCTTCTTCGGTGAACCCCAGTGTCACTGTTGCAATATTAACAAAAGACTTAACAAAAGTGCATTAAGGCAGCACTTGCACCAAATTGCTTGCTCATGAAATACGGTGGTAGATCTGGACTCAAACTGTAAACAATAAAAGACAAACAGTAAGTGTCATATATAAAGTAGACATATAAAAGGTAGATACACTAATAAAGTGGTCGACAACAGCTTTGCTTTGGTTTTAAGACACTCTGACACCACAACTGGCCTATTATGTTCATAATGTTTTATCTAATGACTAATTCCTTTATTATATATGACTATTAATGTTTTAAGTGGCCATATTGACTGATTAGTAGGGATGGGCATTATCAGGGTTTTTCTGATACTGATACTGAAACTGCTAATTGTTACCAGTAGTTATCAGTACTCTTATAGACGCTTCTCTCCATAATTTGGTGCTAAGCATAAAGTCACAAAAAATCACAAAAAATGATATTTTTTGATTTGATTAATATTTTTTTGGAGAATTAAGTTAAATTCTTTCCTGAGCTCCCTGTTTATTTAATGAGGCAGGAGCAATCACTACAAATGTCTGCTGGTGATGTGCAGAGCATCACTGCCGTCCCTCCCACTGAACCAGTTTAGCATCACTTTGGTGCCTCTTAAGTTTTGCAGTGAGTCCAATGAAGTCAGCAGGTAATAGAAGCTCATAGCTGTGGGAACTGTACATGCAAAATTCATTTTATACTCTGTTAAGTACAGAGAATAAGATATTTAATTCTCTGTTATGTACTTTAGTCTGTGTTTATAGATATTATGTCCATGCAGTGTCAGAAATCACACTAGCAGGTCAATTTGAGTGTGAAGATTTGAGTGTGTGAAGCATGATGCTACATGTCCTTGTCCTTCACAGCTCAACATGGGGTCACTCTGGCCAAACCGGCAAATTAACCAATGCTATATTTATTCTAAATATGCCTACTTGTCTTCTTCAGTTGCACTACAATCGTCTCCAGGGTGAAATTTTCCAGTTTAAAGACTAGGAAAGCCCCTCTTCAAGTGAAGGCGAGAGGAAACAGTTTGGGGTTAATGTCTGAGGACTGGTGGTTGTTGTTTTTTTCATGGAAGCTCTCTAATGAAGAAAAAACCCTAAGAGAGTTGGTTGCTGCAACGTCTGTACCTCTGGAATGATCATTTATTACCTGCATAATTGTTTGATGTGTTTGCGCAATGCATGCTAGATATTGCAGCATTATAATGGAAAAAGGTACAAATGCAGTCAAACTGATAAAGTTGGTCTGTACAGTGCTGCACTATGGAATATTGCATAGCAGAACAAATACAAAAGAAAGTACTAGGTTGGAATGCCCCTTTAAGGCGAGTGTCACGCAGTTTACATGCAAGTTGGAGAGGTGTAAGTTTATGTCATTTGGGATCAACACTGGCCTTGTAGCTCCAGTCCAAAAACTAAAGAAGCAGACTTAAGACACCATAGGGTAGCATGCAAGTAGCTTTTACTTGAATGTTACAGCTTTGCAGGCTGGTTTAAAAATAATGCTGTAAATTCCACAAAATCTGATAAGAACTGAAGGCCCAGCATTCTTTATGCCTAGTACAAGATTACAGCAGGGCGGTGGAGATGTGAGTATGGGAGTGGTTTGTTTTCCTGACTGAAATGTTTGCTTTTTGCTGAAAAGCCTTATCCAGTGTGTAAATATGTACAGACCTGCCCCCACGTCTCCTGCAAACTACTGTGCAGCCTACGCTCAGCTCTTCGAATGTTGCACAGGCGTCGTTTCAGCATTCCTTGCCTCGCTTTGAAAGGCTGAGTCTGGGAGAGTTCAGCAGCCTGCCAACGATGCTTGAAAACCATAGCAAACAAATGACTTGAAAATGTATTTTTCATGCGAGCTGGGATTCAGCTTGAGACCTGTGCAGGGAGAGCTATAGTGCTACCTCAAAGGCTCCAGGAAGGTTCTGGGGACAGACTTCATGAGTAAGCTGCAGACTTTCAGCATTCAAACAATGTGCCCAGAGGATTAAGAATAGAGTACGTCAGTTTATTAGCTTGGCTCTCTTATACAGTAAGGAGGGAAAAAGTATTCAGACACCACTAATTAGTAAAATTGGTATTTTTCTGCCGTTAAAGCCATTGGCAGTTGCAGTTCTGAGATGTCTGGGGAAAAAAAGTCATTTGCATTTTTCCAGTGCTGGAGTTCAATTTTGGCCCAGTCCTTTTGGCAAACTGTTTTAATTCCCCAAGGTTATGAGGGTTTCTCTGTTGGACTGGCTATTTCAAAACCCACCATATATTTTCAGTGGGATTCAGGTCCGGAGAGTGGCCAGGCCATCCAAGCATCATCTTTTTTTTTTTTTTTTTTTTTACAAACCATTCTTAAGTTTCTTTGCCTGTTGTTGTTTTGTTCTATCCTCTCTTGTTCAATAAGATTACATTTCTTCTCTAATATCTTGGTACATCGCTGTTGTATAACTCCTAGTACCATTTGCAGAGAAGCAGCCAAATCTGATGATGGTCCCAGTTCCTCTGCTTATTGTTCTCAGTGGAACTATTGTTCCTGTTTCTTTCAGGTTGTCCTGCAACCCTGTCAAGTGACTGCTGTCTTCGCTCTTACCTTCCTTATCAGTAGCTTTAGTGAGTGGCGCACCTGCCCAGGGACAATCAATTGTACTTCCATGAACTTTCCACTTGTATACTATTAAACAGTTGCACTGACAGGGATGTTTTAAGTCTTCTCTAGGGCTGTGTAACTTTTGTTGTTGAATAATGTATTGGAAACCTCTTTTCCTTCACCATGATTGCCACTTGTTGCATGAAATCTTCCAAACCAATGGCAACATCTTTTTTTAATGTCATGAGTTTATATTTGATTAAAATCACCAAGGTGGGAGCCGAAGAGCATGCAGATGTAAAGAAACTGCTGTCTGAGGCAGGTGACTGTGGCCTTTCTGTCAGTTTTCCTGCAGTTATCAAAACATTTTAGCCAACTCCTCTGGTCCACACGTGTCTGAAATATTTACACACCGCATCATAATTCATGAACTGGCCTACACACATGAGATCATTCCCTTGTAACCAAACACACATTTGAGCGAGTTGGTGTTTGTATTCTGGACGCGGATGCTTTCTTCAGTAGCGTAATGAAATCTGGCTGATTGTCTTACAGATGGAAACATGTTTTCCCAAGCATCACGCTTGGTTAGTTTATGTTTGCACTGCCTATAATTATGAAGTACAGAAACTCTTTCACTTTCATCTTTGCTTCCCTCCCTCCTTGGATACAAGGATTCATATGCTGATGGTTCCATCCTTCTCTTCCTGGTCTGTTATTCTTCTTTTTTACTGTTTTACGCCTCTAGTTCTGGCTTCATGACTTCTATTACATTAAGAATAGATTCCGTTCACACACCCCCCTTCTTTCCCTCTGCTGTTAAGGTCAGCAGGCCTAGACTTTGGGTCAGTTATCAGAATCTCCCTTTCGGTCACTTTCTCTCTCTCTCTCTCTCTCTTTCTCTCTCTCTCTCTCTCTCTCTCTCTCTCTCTCTCTCTCGCTCTCTCTCTCTCTCTCTCTCTCTCTCTCTCT
>JBBJLS010127230.1:0-17120 GCA_037577275.1 Bryconaethiops microstoma | reverse complement strand
TGGCTTACTCACTAGGGGCTCGGACCTGGACTTTGTAAAGCTGCTTTGTGACAACCTGGTTGTAAAAAGCGCTATATCAATAAAATTGAATTGAATTGACTGTCCTGCATGCAGTTTTGGCCATCACCAATAGAGAATGTGTGGTGAAACGATTCTGTTGCACACTTTAAGATGTGTTTGCAGGCACGACGGGACAAAATACCACCTGAAATGCTTTATCACCTGGGATAAAGAACACTGAAGGAGAGTCTCTTGAAAGGAATGGAAGATGTAATAAAGGTGAAGTGTATACATTTTCTGAATTTCTGCATCACTTTGTGTTATATACAGAACTGTGCAAAATTCTTGAGCCTCACTTATCTCTTTAAAAGGTCCAGATTTTCTTGTATTTTCAATGTAGTCTTGAGAACAGGCTTCCTGAAGGACTTTCAAGGACTCCCATTTTCAGTCCAGTCCCTGAAACAGATCAGTTTACCTGACCATGTTTTTTGTTTGTTAAGTCATGCAGTGACCTACATCTGAATCATTCAAGAAGAACAAGGACCTTCTAAATAATGGCTTGAACCAGTGAAGAAACAGGTGCAGATGTTTCCAGATGATCAGGCAGTGAACAGTATACTGTTGGTGCTGAATGTTGAGTGGTTGGAACTCCTTTATCTAGGCTCCTTGTACCTTTGGGCACTTTGCAGCCTCATTTCTTTAATTTAATCTATTCGATATGCCAAAGATTAAGACAATATGACAGGTATTAATTTTTTTACTAGGTTATTCAAAGCAAAATATAAAGAAATTGCACAGTACTATATTTCTGCTTTATCCTGAGCCAATACTAAAGCATGAATATGCAGCTTATGCAATTCCTAATTGGTTGCTGGAGTGTTGCTAGTTACTATGGTACTTGGGTGATGTTATGGCTTCCATGGGTTTGCTAGGTAGTTTCTAGGGTTTTCTAAGGCGGTTGTTAGGGGTGTTGCCCTGGTATGCTAGATGGTTGCTAAAGGGTTTCCCAAGTATTCCAGACTGTCCCTAAAGTAATGGAAGGTTATGCTTTCAAAGGTAGTTGCCCAGGTTTTGCTAGGTGGCTGCTATGGTGGCTAGTGCATCAGCATTATGTTGGTTTAGGCACAATGCACAAACTTTTGCATATACATTCCCCCAATTAATTCTGAAGGGACAAAAATCTGATACTACTATGGTGTTGCCAAGTGGTTGCTAGGGTGTCCCTTTGCAAAATGCAGATAATATAATAAAAATGGTGGACTCTGACCTGTGCACAGGACTAGACCATCTTCAAACATTCACCACACAGTTATCATTCATCACAACCAAAATTCCTTAAACAATCAGCAAACAGAGAGAACACTGTTCCTGCCAGGAGAACCAATTCAGAAACCTCCAGGGTGGTGAAGTTCAGTCTTATCACAGCCCAAGTACAGGACATTTCCATGTATCAGTTACTTTCATAGCAATATTAGTTAAAATGAAAAGTGAAAGTGATAGTAAAACAATGTAATTTCAAACCACCTTGTACAGTTTTGAAAATCATTATTATAATGGCTACATTTACGAAAAAATTGAAATCAACTATTTATTGTGAAAAATAACATTTTTGACTGCTATTCTTCTGAAAACATTAAAAGAAAATCAATTGTTTAATGCTATATTTGTGAAAAGAATGAAAATAAAATCAGTTACTTAGTAAGCATTTTTTTATTGATTTTTCTTCACTTATAGAATAGGACACAATGAAATTAGCAAGACACGATCCATTAAAACAGCTTATGTGTTAGCTTTACATAAAATTGTTTTGTATATAATTTTGTATTTCTAGTTAATTCTTCACATGAGCGCTAGTACAGAACATAAGGATTAGTGAAGGTTGGCTAACAGTAGTTGTTGGTTATTGTTTCTTGGTGAGCTCCTGGAGTTGGGAGCCAATCCGAGAGACCTGGAAAAGCAAAGCCTGGTGGTTCTCCACCAGAAGGCTCTGATGGCGTGCCATGTTCATCAGATGACCGAGCTGCTGCTCCTGCTGGTCCCTCATCACACGAAGCACCTTCAGTATCTCGCTCTGACCGGCAGCCACTTCTTTGTTTTCCTGGACAAGCTGAGTCAGCACTTTGACCATTTCAGTGTACCAGCCTCGGTTCTCCTGCTGTTCCTGAACCAGCTGGGCTAGCGTCTGTTTCAACTCGTCGGTTCCACAGCACCTAGGCAGACCTTCAGAGGCCTCACTCGATGGTGAGCCCACCGTCATATCAAATGGGGCCAAACCCTCCTCAGTGGCTAAAAGGAGCATACACAAAGCAGCAGGGCTTCAAAACTTACACTCAGACATCAGATTTAAAAATCACCATCACACAATCACCATCAGCACAGATCAAAACATTTTGTCTGATGTCTACCCACACTCCCATAAGACTTATTCAACAATATAATATTTGTAACAGTGTATATCAAAAATGAAGTGACTGTATTGTGACACATCAAGTGACAAACATACATTTCCCTGTAATAGTAAGGACATTCTCTATTTGCAAATGTACCTTTCAGAGCACAAGGAAAAAATGCCAGAAAACATGCAATAACTTGTGCACGGGCTATATCTGAGCGTTAAAATCAGTAAGTGTGTATTAAAGTCTGCAGAAGTGCAGAAATGTAGAGGGTGTTCATTTATTCACACTAACACAACATGCCATTTTAACAGGGGGCACACGGCTGAATAAATGCATACATTCATATGCATGAAAAAATATAGATATTCATCATTTTGTTTTGAGAGCATTAAATATTTTATAGAACTAAAAGCTCTATGACTTGTTTATGAAGCCTTATAAGAATCTTGTAAATGATTATTGATGCACTTCACAGCACAAATATATTTCGATATATATATATTTGTTATATATTCTGTTACATTATTACATGTACAATGTCTAGTACATGATTTTAAATGTACATGATGTGATGCTTGTTTATTTGAAAATACTCTTTTTTCTGTATATCTTTATTAACTTAGTTTTAGACTGTTCAAGTTTCAATTATCTAATACCTGTGTTGCAGTCTCAGGGTTACTTTTCACTACATGCTGTATGTGATTATTTCACTACATGTGATTATTTCTGTCCTGTGGAAAAGGGGAAACAGGAGAGGTGTTGTGAGGTTTTTCTGGGTTCTTGGGGGAAATGCCTGAAGTGTTGTAATGGAACAGTTCGAGTGCATCAGGAAACACATTGCGATGTGGGGCCTGGAGAGGAGCCTGCAGTCAGGGGTCTGTTTCCTATTCCCAGTTTCACTTCTCTCTGAGAGCAGGGTGGGAAGTTACAGATCCTACATCACAAACCACTGCCAGCGCACCTGCTTCATGCCTGCTGGACCCTCCGCCTGTACCTCCTACCTGGACTCCATGGCAGGATGCTTGCTTGGTCGCCATCCCTGGACCCTTGCCTGGAACTCTTGCTCATCTGAATCCCACTCAGAACCCCTGTCCAGAACCTTTGTCCATCCGAACCCCATCCAGACTCCCCAACTGGACCCTCACCTGGTCCCTCACCTAGACATTACAGCCAGACCTCAAGCCTGGACCACCTGCCTGGATTCCACACTGGACACCACGGCTGGACACCACACAGCAATTTCCTCTGGGATCAATAAAGTTTTCTGATTCCAATTTGCTTATGTGTTGCTTTGTTTAAAAAAATAAATAAAATTTGATGGAAATAATGGGCTCATTCTGCCTAATGAAAAACCTCTACAAGCCCTGACTCTATGTACAAGACATACAGAATAACCACTTAAAACCAAGAAAAGTCAACTAAAACCATCCTCAAAAGACAAAAAAAAGTCAATGTTTTATATACGATCGACAAAAGTTTTATTTTTGTCATCATCATAATTATTAATACTGATAATATCTACTCATCCATGGGTCGAAAGGTGGAGAAATTTGATAAATATCTGAGCAGTTTATCATTTCTCATAGAGATGGGTGTGTTTGTGTAAGTGTGTGTGTCCACTCACCTTTGGCTGTGAAGGGCAGAAGAACAAAGAGCAAGACGAAGGGCAGCATCTTCTTTTTCTTCCACCTCCCTCTCAGTGATCTTCAGATCTTCAGGACTTCAGGGTGACTGAGCATCTGCTGAACCCCTGTAGCTCTAAAAACCCTGAGACTTCCCCTTCACACACTGACACAGACACACACACACACACACACAAACACAAACACAGACACACACACACACATACACATATATACAGCCTCCTTGGTAGCACATCCCACTTTTACCAAAACCACATCTGTTCACATTTATATGAGTAGTTTTATTTGTAATACTTGTATCTGTATTATTTTATATTACCATCTTTTGTTTAACTTGTTTTAAAATCCTACTCTTATGCGATTCACTGTATTTCTTATTGGTGTGATTTTGGAATAAATAATCCTATTGCTGTTCTTAAGTTTTTTTTTCTCATTATTTTTTTATAGCTGGCATCTCTTCTTCTCCCACAGTTTCTGAAATATTGACATGGTTCCAATATCAAAATGTCTGTTAAAATTCAGCATAGTGTGCATGTATTTAGATTTTTGAGTGGTTGATCAGAGGCAGATTATTTATTTTTTTAATTGTTTTTGAGTCACCTCTGTAATGTATGGGGAGAAAGAGCTGACGGTCAGGTATGGAGAGAGAGTCTCGACGTCATGGTGGCTAGACAGGGACAAAACATGGAGAAACTAATCGATCTTGAAGATTCTTGAACAGACTTCTAAACACTAAAGCTCAGGTGAGATATAAAAAACTACGTGTGTCAGCCCATGAATGCAGCTACATGTTCAGTCATTCTTACCCATAAATGGCTTGGCAAGAGCCAGTGAGTTAACAACCCCTTGGTGGGTTCAGCAGTAATGTGCCCAGCACTAAACTAAGAAAAACAGAACAGTCCTTTGTTCAAATCAATGCTGTGAGTAAATTTAGCTCACAAACAAATGTTTGGGTGTCTCCAAACACTGGTTTTATAATAACTCTCACATGCACCAGCCACGTGACGTCCCAGGGACGTGAGAAATGACTCACGGCCGGGTATAAAAACCGGAAGCTGGCACTAAGCCAGCACTCAGTCATTGGGTCCCAACCTGGCGTCTAGCCAAGTTTCAACTCAGCGGTACCGTGAGTACAAACCCTCTTTCCAACCTCTATACCCTTCTGAGTGCATGTGCGAACGCTGATTCCTGGTGGGAATCTTTACTGCGTGTCTGGAGCGTTCGCAGAGCAAAAACCGTGGGTTCGCCAGCCTCTTCATGCCAATCTGCGACTGGGCTCCTCCCTCACGCAACACTGGGCGACCTGTCAGTCCCATTTGTGTCTGCTCCATGACAATAACCACACAATCACATTCACTGACCTGCATCTAGTTATTGCTTACTTTTCTTTTTGGTTTTTTTGGGGGGACTTATTTTATTTCTGTAAAGCACAGTGAAAGTCCTTGTGTGGATTAATTTGCTAGACAAGTAAACTTAACTTATAAATAAATCATCTTTTTGTATAAAGATTCAGTTCACTAAAGCTTGGTTTACCTTAAATCAAAATATTCATTTAACTGTTTAATGGTTAAACTGATTCTGTCTGCAGTTGAACTGATTCCTCCTATATCTGGCATCATTATGTACAAGGCAAACCCAGTCCAGACTCTGCTCTTTCATGGTTTCCTGCTGGTGGAATGAGCTGCAGAATTCCTCTGTCTTGAAAAACCTTCTGAAGACTCAAATGTTCAGAGAGAACCTCTTCTCCTAATCTTCTTGAACTACTCTTAAAAAAAAGTTTTAGTACTTAATACTTTCATCTGGTTCTCACACTGTCCTGAAACTTGAATGTGTCCTCAGATTGTTAGTTGCTTCATGAAAAGAACAGTTCATGCACTTTATTAGCACAGAAATTTGTTTCAACCCAAATTTTGTGCCTTTATCAGATACACAGTAAACTTTTTAAACATGTCTGGCCCACCTCGGTTATGCCCCCAGTGGCCTCTGTCCCCAGAGGTCTAGTACACAAGTCCCGTCAGAAGCGACGTCATGGTCTGAGCCCAGTGCTGGGCAACTAGGCACCAGGTAATGGGCTCAGCTATCTTACGTGTGTGTCTAGTTCTGTCTTGTTCACGTTTCACTGGTTCTAGTTTGTGATTGAGCTCCCTCATGCGTGTTAACAGAAAAAACAGCCGGTCCAGAGCGGCAGGCATGTGGTCACCCATCAGCAACCTTTCGTTCACTCTTCTGTGAATTTCAGTTCTAGTATAGCTCTGTTTCAGGAGTGAGCATGGACCTAGTCTCTTAACCATCTGCTCTCCTTGATTCGCGCTTTGAGTGGCAGACAGATTGTGGACTGAGCCTGAGAACTGAAGCCAAGGTTAAAGCTGCTACAGACCATCACAGTGGACGGTGGTTGTCTCCTTCTCTCTTTGTGTGTCTGTTCTCTGTTTTACCCACAGATGTGACTGGTTGAGTTACCCAGCCTGTTTGCCGGGATTGCCAAAAAACACTGCAGGCAGCGTATAGTGAAAATGTATAATGACAGTGTATAATGACATTGTATAACAGCAGGATATAGTGACTGTGTATCACAGGCGTGTATAATGACAATGTATAATAGCCGTGTATAACAGCAATGTATAATGACAGTGTATACCAGTCCTGTATGACAGTGTATTGCAGCACTGTCAGTGCATAATGGCAGTGCATTACTACAGTGTATAATGACAGTGTATAACAGCTGGGCATAATGACAGTGTATAATGACAGTGTATTACCACATCTCCCTCACACGCTTCTGCATAAGTTTCAGCTGGTTCAGAATTCTGCTGCTCGTGTGATTACCAGAACCTCATTCTCACTTCTTTTCAACCTTAATTGACCTCAAAAATATCAAGTTGATATTAAGATTTTGATTTCAACATTCATACCTGGAACCCTGTACTTTATGCTCTTTTACACATCTACACACCCTCCTAAAACCCTCAGATCTTCTCCTTACAATCTTCTCCTTCTCATTTTGTCCACCATGTGATTTAGATCCTTTGGCTATGCTGATGCGCATCTCTGGAACTCCTTTCCTCAAAAAATCCATGGCATTGACTTTCAAATCTTGTCTTAAAACTCACCTCTTCAAATTTGCTTACTCTCTTTGATGTTGTCCCTAGACTGCACTCATTTTTGGTCTTACACTCTTTCAGCTTTATATATGTTATGTTCTTTTATTAATTATGTTTATTATGTACTATATTTGCCTTATTTTGCATTTGTATTTGTGTGCTCTTGTTTACTTTTCTGTACGTTTTTGGTTTTGAATGCTTTGAAAGGACCCTTTAAATAATAATAATAGTAATAATAATAATAATAGTAATAATAATAATAATAATAATAATAATAATAATAATAATATTAACAATAATAGTGTATAACAAAAGTGTATAATGGCAGTGTATAATGACAGTTTATAACAGCAATGTATAACAAAAATATAATTACCATGTCTCCAGAATGAGATCATATTCTTATAAAACACCCCCCCCCCACAAATAAATGAATTTAAATAAAAATGGTTTCATAATGTTAATATAAGTAATTAAGTTTATTTATTTTTACGTTTAATACACTGATTTTGAGTAGTTTGTAAGTGTCATTAAGTCTTAATTCTAAGTCTTGAATTATGCATTTTTTTCATCCAGAATAGAAATCACTTTCTGGACCAATTTTACAGGCAATTAGACACAAAAAGTAAATTCACGAAAGAAAAAAAAAATTGTGTTTCAGCTCTCAAAAATATTAATCCTGAGTCCATTTCTAAGGTCTGTTTATCAGGAAATTTTCACCCAGTAGAGCTTGTAATGGACACTGTCGATTGCTTTGTCAGCTGCCTGGTTCCTCTACATAAACAGGTTGTGCAATAACTGGCGAAGTGCATTTTAGCTTTTGTTCCTGATGGGTCAACACATCCCATTCTGCACATCTATGTGTGCACGTTGCCCAGCCTAAAGAGGGCTAGATATGTGCTGCTGTCATTCTCAAACGCAAAGAATCAGAATCAGACTTACTGATTCAGGAGAAAATTGCTTATGCTATGATTGCACAGACACAGACACACAAATGCAAAAACAACATAAAAATATAATGAAAGTCAAAAGCTGTATCTGTATCAAGAGAGTCTTAGTAGTTTTGCTGGTGTCAATTAATTAGCTCTCTCTTTATTTCTTATTTTGGTCTGTTGCCTTTTTATGTTATGACATGTTATCTCTATGCTGAAAGTAAGGTTTGGATTAATTTTGTGTTCAGATCTGAAAGCTAACCTATGAATGTCTGATCTTCTTAATGACTTTACATACACTCATACAGAAACAAAAATTTATTTGTTATTAAATAAGTAATCTATTAATTAGTGTTGATGTATTGATGTGCATGTAGTGCTTGAGTCTGGAATAGAAATTTAGATGGCAATTCAGAAATATTCTGGGGAGTATAGCAATTAGATTACATTTACATTTACAGAAAAGGCAGATGCACTTATTGAGAAAGATATTCATGAGTTCTTTGTAAAACAATTCCCTCACACCAGTAAACTCAGACTTACAATTTTGTGCTGCAGACTGAGATTCTACAAAAGATGGAGTTAATCCTCCACCAGGACCTTCTCGGATTGCACAGAGAGGATACACCAAGACCTTCTTAGATCACACAGAGGGAAGACACCATGACATTCTGAGATCACACTGAGAGGAAACACCAGAACCTTCTCAGATCACACAGAGAGGAACCACCAGAACCCTCTAAGATCACACAGAGAGGAACCACCAGGAATATGTAGATGTTCTCCTCAGTGCTCAATGAAGAGGGGGGTCTCCATTTTTAAAACAGTGAAGGTCTCAGCAGTTCAGGGGAATTTTGTTCAACCACCATAGTTCCAAAACTGAGAAAAGTATTGATGCCGGTCTTGGACCTTTGAGAAGTGGGTGGAGTCAGGCTGTGCTTGATGCTCTAAGAAGGCAGAGCTTGTTGGCCACATTATTAGAATCCTCTACCTCATTCTTCTACTCACTGGAAAATGTATTTTAAATCCCTGCCTTGTCTGTCCATTTACTGGCTACTTTTATAGAAACACATCTTTTGTGCTTCTGTTCAATGCCTCTTTATTTTAAACCCCTACCATGAGCATCCACTTTCTGGCCACTTTATTAGAAAGACCTTGTGCATCCACTACTTGAACGCATTATTAGAAACACTGCCATTGTATATAGTATCTTTTTAACCACAAGAGCACAGCATTTTTAATGTGTAGTATTTTTGAGCAAATCACAGTATTTTTACTTTGTATCATTACTAATGTTTTGTTTTAACATTTATAGTTTTGTCTATGATTTATACACAATGTGAGGTACTACTGAACACAAGAATGTAAGGCATAACCAAATGCATTTAGCCACTGAGTAAATAAATATATTTTAAATGAATAGTTAGTGTTACGTGCCGTGGCCCGTAGAGTTTGTTTTTGCTCTTGCTTCCTGGCTTTCTATCTCTCCCTGTCACCCTACGTAGGTGACCTGTCGTATCTGGATTGGGAGAGATACACGTCAGTCTGGAACTACGTGTGCTGGAGAGGATGTCCCGCCTCTAGTAGTCAACTGATTGGCCGATTCGAGTTATAGCACATGAATTGGCTACAAGGTCATCAGAAGTCCCGCCTTCCACCCTTTAAAAGAATCGGCGGTACAATGTAAAGGAGGGCGGGGGAGCGAGGAGACTGAAAGGAGACGAGACGAGACGAGACGAGACGAGACGAGACGAGACGAGACGAGACGAGACAAGACAGAAAGGAGAGGAGACGAGACAAGACGAGACGAGACGAGAAGAGAAGACACACCTTGGAAAAGTCTTTGTTGCCTGTCCGTCTATGTGTGGTTTATTCTTGCTGTCTGTTCGGTGTCTTTGGGGTTATGTTCGGCTTTCCACTCGTGGGTGGGACAGACCATTTAAAACGGTGTTAAAGACACAACCAAGAGGCAGACACCACTCGTGTATCTTTGGGATTAGTTAGGGGCAATGTTAGGTAGGTTTAGGGGTTGTTTTGTTTGTTTGTTTCTTTTGGTGTTGTCTCGAGGTATCGTCTAGTTTTCTATTTAGTGTGTTTTCTGTATATATGTTTGTATATACCTGTAAATATATCGTATTTATTCTAGATAAATCCTCTGTAAATAGTATCCTCGTCTCTAGTGTCATTTTCACAACTGGGTTTGTTTGAGTTTCCAACCCACCTACACCCAATCATACCTTTAGATGTAACAGTTAGGTTTGGAAATAAGCACAGAAAATGACACCCGTTTAGACACTGAAACAATAGTGATGCAAAGCAGAGGAGCATTACGAGGGTCCAGAGTGTTGGGAGAGGATGGCAACTTGCTAAAATGTTTTAGTTGATTTACATAAAATTGGTAACCAATATATTGTAATCAAACAAACCCCAGAATAGATCTTGGGGTGGGTTCAAGTCTCAAAAGGTCTCACTGCTGACTGGGCATCTTATTTAAATTAAAACTGCTTTTGGCTGTAATTCCTCATCCATCTGGGTGTCTTCCTTCTGATGGATCTGCTCTCACTCCAAGACATGGGCACCTACCAACTGGCCACTTTATTGGAAACATCTGCTTTGTATATTTTAATAAATATTTATAGTGGGGGACCTAGTAATTATGTAGGTGATAAGCAGTAAGAAGTAGGTGCAGGCGGAATAAAGTTTTCTGAAGCTGTTCAGCTTTTCTGTCTACTGAAGAATTAAAAAATACTGCCATCTGGTGGTTATAACTGTCAAAAGCCTCTGTTTCTCTGCTAGCTGCAGGTTTAAGTCTAATACAGCTAAAACCATACTTTCTCACACAGGCCTTCCCTATCAGAATGATGGTGTATTTATGCAAATAAGTAAATAAATAAAGACAAAGAAAGAAAAAGAAGACCTTATATAGAGACAACAGACATCAATCCCATTCATTCTGAAATGCTAAACAAGTGCTGAACATACTTTCCAGACAAGCAATTGGTATGCTAGGAGTCATGCTAGTTTTATAACTCAATCTAATTTGTGACAAAGAGTAAGCAAAGTCCAAGGACACTCACTGAGCTATTTTGGCCTCAATCACAGCTGTGGTTCAGGTCACAACAGCTCAGTGAGTGTCACGTTAAACCAATAAACCAAAGATCTTTTGTTCAGTTACTATACAGAGGATAGTAAGGACGGATTACTATCTTCCCTCTGTCATTGACATTTACGTCACACACGGCATCCGCAAAGCCACCAGCATTGTGGATGACCCCATAAACAAAATCTCCACCCCCACACACACCACCAAAACACCCCACTCCTCCTCCTAACACGATGCATATACACACACTGAGCTTTTCTGTCTTAAATAAAGATCACAAACAACTCAGACTTTAATTTTCTCTGTAAATACCCTTATGCTTATTGTACTTCACATTCTCTGTCCTGCTGCTGCTATATTTGCACAATTATATTTATTTCTGTCTTTTTCTGTTCTGCATTTTTGCACATGTTACTCTCTGTTCTGCATTTTTGCACACAACTCTCTGCTTCTAGAATACAATAATGTCATAAGACTGCATTCTTTCAGAGTAGCTGTTGCTGGCTACACTAAATGTCTTGTTCGGTTGCTTGGCTGCTCTTTGACTCATTTATTCTGTCTGCACTTTGGTCCTTTAGTGTCCTGTTTCTGTTCTTGTGTTAGACTTAGTTAAACTTAGTTGTATTAATCTTGTTTAAATTTATTAATCTTAGTTTAGTGTAGACATACTAACATTATAGTAATAGATCAGTACTTTGGAGAATTACTAGAACTTCATATTTTTAAAACTAAAAACTGTTAAGTTTTATTATAACCCTGAATTATTACTCAGTGTAAAACACACATATTAACCCTTGGATTACTGATGGTATTTTTCCCTTTTACGCATTATTTGTTCTTTATGATTGTTTAAAGCCTTCAACAAACTGTAATGTTCAACTGTGTCATATCATTTCATAGCACAATCCAGATTATTTTTATGGTTTGAGAAGTCCTTGTGCACTGGCTTCTGCAGGTCCCAAATAACCCTTTTATTTATTTGCTGCTTGCTGTGAAGGCTTCATCATGAAATGGCTGACATCTGGACTTGGAATTTAAACACCTGAATTTGAATCTTTGGGAAACCTGCTGTTCTTCCAGCGTAAGGAGAGATGATGAATCAGTCAGTTGTCACAAAGCAACTGACTGATGATACATCACCTCTCCCTACGCAGAAGAGTAATGTATCATCAGTGAGTTGTCACAAAGCAACTTTACAAAATCCAGGTCGGAGTCTGTAGTAAGGCAAATAAGTCAAGGTAAAGACCTAAAGCTTGATGAAGTAATGTCAGAAGGAACCTCTCCTCCTCTGGTCAACCAGGGAGTGAAAACAGGGCATTATAATAATCAAGTGTGGAGGAAATTGTCATTATTGGTCGCGGGAACACAGAAATGGAGATGCACTTGTGGGAATAAACCAAAGATATTTACTGAATCTGAACAGGAAAATGGGTCAAAGGTCACACTTCACACTGTATTGTCTTCAACTGGTTCTAAACCAAGTCCACTGTCAAAACAAAACCACAGAGTCTCTGAGCTCATGAACATTAGGTTTAACTTTCAGTGCACAACCAGATGCTTCTTACCTCTGTCGAGAACTCCTACTTAAGGCTGCAACTTAAAAAAAAAGTGAGTGGACCATGCATTTTTGGCCATGCTGGGTTTAAATGAGTGAAATTAATAGTAACAGCAGGATAAACCAAAGCAGAGATAAGGACAGGAGGCTGAAACCAGGCAGCATGTGACAGAACACACCCCGAAACCAAAGGTGCCACAGGAGTGGGTCCAGAGGAGGGTCAGATTCAGACAGACAAGTTCAGAGATTCAGATAGACAGAATCAGATAGACAGATTCAGTGATTCAGACAGACAGATCCAGATGGGTAGATTCAGAGATTCAGATGGACAGATTCAGACAGACAGATTCAGGATTAACAACTTCAGCCAGACAGATTGTAAAATTCTGATAGATTCAGAGATTCTGGTGGACAGGTTCAAGGATTCAGACAAACAGCTTCAGGTACCGATTCAAACAGGTTCATGTACTGATTCAGGTCAACTATCCGCTAGTAGTTTGATTTAAAGCCTCCCTGATTTATCTACCTCATTTCACACTCTATCTGGCCCAGCAGACAGAGCATTTAGGGTATAATGATCAAATACACACTTTAAAGCAAAATGTTCAAAGACTTGCGCATCAATGGTAATCAACCAACCTGGAATTTGGGGTGCTGGAAGTAGCCCAATGTGCTCATTTCCCAATGAGCTTCTTTCTTTTTTTCCCTTTTTTTAATTTCCTTAACTGTTTAATCTACTGTAAGTAACATAAATATAACACCATGCACTACTGTCTCGTGCTAGTTTTAACCATTTTCATATGGCATTTTTTACTTTTTTCGCCCGTGTTTGGAGAACCAATGTGTGCGCCCTTTGTTTACAGTCGGGATCAGCTGTTAGCGCTACGCCCTGCAGCGGTGCTGCTGGTGGACAGACATGACATCCCCAGTGAGCTGAGGAGGAAGTGATGGGGTTGTCGCACCGGGAGGGAGCGTTGTTGCCTGAGAAGGAGATGATACAGACCATCTCTCCCTTCTGTAGTGATGGGAAATGTAAGATCTCTCTCTAACAAGATGGATGATCTAAAGGAACCAATCCGGTCTCAGACGGAGTACTGGCAGTGTAGCATCATGATACTAATGGAGTCCTGGCTAACACCGCTAACTCCGGACATGAGAGTGGCACTGCCTGGATTCCAACTACTGCGGACGGACAGGATGAGGGAGAGTGGTAAGAGGAAATGAGGGGGACTGGCAGTATTTGTAAACAGCAGATGGTGTAACCCTGGGTACATCACTGTGAAATAACAACTCTGCGGCAGAGACTTTGAGCTGTTAGCCATTAACATGCTACCATACTACCTCCCCAGAGAATTCTCAAAGTTCAAAGTTCAAAGCGTTTATTGTCATATGTACAGAAAAAACAAAAGTGACATTTTCTCTGTGCAATGAAATTCTTTCTTTGCTGTCCACACACAAATGCCACCTTATGTAAAAAGAGTTAATAACTAAAAAAATAAAAATAAATAAGAATATAAGGAAATAAAAAAAAAGTAAAGAAATATATATATATATATATGAAATAGAACAAAATAGGAAATACAAATAAGTAAGTGCACTAGTGTTTGTATAGCAGCTATTCTCCTGATCCAATTTGCTTATGGGATTAAGCAGAGCTCACACATCCACACACTATGCTCTTAACATCACTATAAATGTTAAACTGTAGTTTATTTCCAAAGTACAATAAACTATTTCTATGTATTATTTTAAAATTTTCTCAAAACATTGTTTTGTTTGGAATTCTGAATTAAATGCGGTCAGTTGTGTATAAAACAATAGTGACATTCACATTTTACACAGACACACTCCCACAAATTAAAAAAGCAATAACCAGAAAAAAATAATGCATTGTCTTATTTTTTTCCATGGATGTTTGTATTAGTTATAACTGATGGCTAAAATTGTTCTATAGTAAAGCTACATGGCTAAAATTATAGGGTAGGACGGGAGTTTTCCCTTCGACTTCAGTCAACCCTGAGGGTCTGAATGACACGCTGAGTCTGTCTAGGCACAGTCATGTGGAACACAATGGAGTGATTACTGTTTCTCTGTCAAGCATGTTAAGATATTTAACCAGTTTTATTTCAATTAAAGCCAAAAGATTGATCCCGAAGAGAGGATATCATTCAATGTCTCTGTTAGAATAGTAGAAACTAGTGGAACTATTTTATACAACAGTTAATATGTGCTAGTATATGGGGAGTAGAAAAATGAAGAAAAGACTAATTCAATTAGATTTGAATAAAAGATCAACAGTTTTTATAACAAAAAGTACTGCAAGCCGCTTCACATTTTGGTGCACTGCATTAAGTGAAGTTTCAGAAATAGGAACTTGTGATTGTAGAACTAAGAAATATGTGATTTGGGAGTTGTTTTGGCAAACAACTGCACACATCTACATGATGGACTAGTGCGATTAAGACCTTGTCATACAGCCATGTTGAGTGATAACATTCTCCTTGTACATACATATGACCTTTGGCCAAGTCATGAATGCTTTCACAGTTCACAGAGCATGCTGCTTTGGTGAATATATGGAAAAATGTGCATCACATGCACTGACATTATGGAAGTAAGGACTTGTAAATGGTGTCAGGCATGAGTCTGCCGCATGCTAAACCCTGTATCTTTTGAAACCTCACCTCGCATTATCCACTTGTGGAAAATATCCACTTGAAAGCTACCTATTTTAAATGCAGGGTTTAACAATTATTTGAGGCGTGATTGAAATAGGATCCAATTAAGTCTACTGCAGAACAATTAGGTGACCTTGCTGTTCAATTCCATCTAAATTCGCTGATGAAAGGGTGAAGACGCAGTTCACCCAGGCCATTTGGCTGACCTTCCATTAGACCCCTGTGGAGATGCAGCCTGCAACCATGGAAACCCAGCAAGCAGCGGCTGCATACGGCAGGTTGAGACTCAGTCACGTGACCTTCTGCATTATGAGTGACATTTTAAAGAACAAATGGCACTGAAAGAGACAAACCTTTAGAAATCGATCCGACTCAATAATAGAAAAACAAATGTCAGAGAGTGATTGATACTGTCTGAACAATTGGAGTCTGTTTATTCAGTTCTTCCCTTTTCGGTGCTAAACTGTGTTTTGCTCCCCAGCAAATACAGATTCTATTATAGACAGTGTGGTGGAATCTGCGGAGGAGGAGGAAGGGGACCCTAGGGAGAACGGGTGGGCTTTTCAATCTCGGCGAACGGCTGACGTCTAGCTCTTTGTCCAAAGGACATAAATAGAAATTAGAACAAAGGAAAGGTTTTTGAAGTCTGATCTCAGTGGGTTGTCTAGAGCACACGCAAGAGGTGAGAGACAATATGATGGAGATTAGTTCACATGCTGAGGCTTATGCTGAGATAACACCACGACACTTGATTTACATTTTTACTTTTGTAAATCTTCTTTGTAACAAAGTATTTTGAAAAAAATAGTGTTGGACACCTGTTCTAAATTATAAAGAGTTAGAAAACCATATAGAAAAAAATATGGCAAAAACAATGATTCTTAAATAGACTTTAGATGTATGTGGGTTCTTAGAGATGCAGAACCTTAACATTATGTGGAGTAGAAGATCTACACAGAGCTATAATCTGGTTTTTTGTGGAGAGGACAAATAGTTCTCTTTTTCGAGGACACTAATTACATTCCTGATTAATTCAGTAAGGCCTTGCTCCATTCCAGCCTTTATTTATACCAAACTCTGCCTGAAAGGTAGCATTGTCTATTCCTCAAGATGTGCATACTTGTCATTAATGAAATCCACTTCTGGTGCTTACTAAATTCTTGAACTTCCTACTTTCTAGCATGAATGTTAATCTGTGTTTTTTTCTATCAAGCTATCAGTGAAATATGCTCTTACCTGCAGGATTCTTGTTAGCATTTAAAGCTTGGACAAAATCATCAGACAAATTTAAATATATATTTTTTTAAATGCAAAAAGATACAAAGAGAGTAAAAAATTGTGTTGTTCTTGGGCTTGAGCCAAATCAGTTCTATTTCCCATTACCACCTGTCACACCTTCACCAGTGCCTTTGGGCTAGCTGCAGGGTGCTCAGCCAGAAACAAACAAACAAGCAAACACTTTTTGACTTTGGCTTTGTCCATGATGTATATTTGTCTTTCACAAGCACATTGTTCTTACAGTTTTTTTTTTAGAGCTGTGATATATCAGTGCAATGGAGTACATATATGTACATATACATACACACACACACACACATATATATATATATAAATGTGCTTGTGTGTGTGTGTGTGTGTGTGTGTGTGTGCGTGCGTGCGTGCGTGTGTGTGTGTGTGTGTGTATGTATATGTACATATATATACTCCCCTAC
>JBBJLS010127209.1:0-17122 GCA_037577275.1 Bryconaethiops microstoma | reverse complement strand
TTGTAAAGCTGCTTTGTGACAACCTGGTTGTAAAAAGCGCTATATAAATAAAATTGAATTGAATTGAATTGAATAATAGATGAGGCAAGATATGCAGCTAATTATTAATCTGTCCACAACAAACTTATGTCAATAGGATTTTGTGCAAGTTGGAAACAAGTGTGCAAGGAGCTGCCCTGCTGAAAACAGACCAAAAACAGGTAGTTTTGCTTCCTAATAGGAAATGGCTTAATGGTTATCATTAGAGAACACTGGTTTCCTATGGGAAACCAACAAATGTGTCTAATTAGCCAAACAATTATGAGTCTTTACACTGTAGTATCAACGCCCATAAAAAGGCAGAGGGAATGGTGTGTGGGATTTTTTGAGCAAGGTGAGCATAACAGATATATTTCAGTAATAGGAGTGCTGATCATAAGTGGTTGTTAACCTGGAAACCTACATAGCTACAGGGCAAAGCAGCCCATGCGACTCCATGCAGGATCAGTGTTAGTGAGCAGAGCACATGGTGGCATGCTAATGTGTGACATATGTCTCATGAATAATTTAGCTGAAACATTCAACCGCTGTGTGCAGATTACACATGACTCTCCATCTGCATTCCAGTGGCATTTACAAAGAGATCTGGACTACTGGCTTGTGCCCTGTCAGCTGTTTACAATCCAGTGAGCACACATACAACCATGTGCTTTATTCAGTGATTTCTTAGCTGCACATTATCTTGACTGGTAATTTCATGTATATGATTCTAATCTGGATTGTCACATAATTTGTGAGGGGTGTATTCTTTTTAAGAGTGCTATTAGCGACAATACATATACGCTATTTCATGGTTCAGAATTCGCAGACTTTTTAATAATTGTTTGCGGAAACCCCCGCAAATTCACGGAAACTGCAGACATCCTCCGCATTGTATTTTGCTATTTTTGTGACAACATATAATTTGTCATGCATTTTAGTGCTAAATGATGAAGAAAAATATCAGTTACTAATTTCGTAACATAAATATTAACATAAATCCAGCTACATTTCTGTATAACTGTATACATTTTTTGGTACTGTCGAAAGAACACAAAGAAAGCGCGTCTTGGGATGGTGAAATACGCCTGTACTCAGAGGCTTGAAAGTAACCAATCCGAGAACATTATTCATTTCTCCTTGTTGCTGATTGGCTGATGCCCTGTGACGCATCTCTGGCAGATGCAGTCCAGAATTCCCACTTCAGAACCGTTTCCCGCGTGCTTTACTTGGTGAATGGGTTGAATACAGAGGAAGAATTTTGTGCCGTTTACACTGTTTGCTGTTGTGTGTTTTCACGTATGACAGAATGATCACTAAAGAATTGTTTAAACCATTCCGGTTGGTTTGGCTTAAGTGGCGCAAGCTGTCGCAGAACACTTACTCATCTCTATCAAAATAAACCCCAAAAATCATAATCACAACTGCATATATATTATATGGATTGAAATTCTACATGAATTATATAAAATGAAAGGATGACACCATCCTGTATTATTTGAAGTGTAATAAAATTCTGTTCAGGTGAAAGAAGTTCGTAGAGTTAATGAACATGTACAGGCTGAAATAAAACTGGTAACCATGTTAAACATCACTCTACTGCTGAATAAGTGTATTCACTGTTTATTTACAGCAGATCGAGTGCAGTGACGCTCTCTGGCTGCGAATGAGGAATGTGGAAGGGGACATGGTTTCAATTTGCTGACGTGGGTATTTTTGGGTATTTTGTCTCAGCCATGTGTTGCAACGTCTCCATGAAAACCCAGGATGACTGATGATTATGATTAGATCCAGTGTGTATGTAACACTGCATGCTGATCTATCAGTAGGATACAGTACAGGATCCAGTATGAGACAAAAACGTGTGTGCCCAGCAGGGGTCAGATTAGACTGCTATCAGCAAAGGATGAGCCACTTAAATCAATCCTACAGTTACATTTCTAAAGGCAAATTTTTAAAAAGTCTGTAAAAAAGTCTTTGCTTTAACCCTGTGTGCTTTCTGAGGACACCTGTGCTTTCCTATATTTCATTTTCATTCAAATTAAGATCCTAAGATTCCAGTTAAAGTATAGCCAGGTGTAGTTTTCTATAAAGCAGGTCATACCTAGGTGTGTGAAGTTTAGCTCATGTATCATTCCTGGATTAAACAAAAAGAACATGAAACTATACTATATGCCTGGCCGCAGGGAAGCAGTAGTCCAGGCAGGACTGGAGCGCAGCAGAGAAGGAGAGGGGAAGCGCCTAGAAGTCCATATATTCAAGCTAAATCCACTATCTCCTCAAACATACTGCAGCTTGAACCGAGTTATCTATTCAGGACATGACCTGTACTGAAATTAAGCAAACCCACCTCAAGCTCATCAGGAGAAGATGGTTAGGATGGAAGTCATGGAGTGCAGTAGCTTTTTTTTTGTCTTTTTCTTTTGTTTTTGCCATTTGTGTATCCATATAAGGCTAAATCCAAAGTTCAATACTAAGCAGGCAGTTACAGCAGTTTGTCCTAAAATGGCCACATTGCGTTTTGGGTAGCAGTGTGAAGATGGCTCTGCCCGTGTGCCGAATTATTTGTCATCTTCGGCATATTGGAAAAAAGTCATATTGGTCATGGACCATATATTGCTTCCTATTTCTGGGCACAATCAACACACAGGCAGTATGTAGAAGGCCATTTTGAGCACGCCTCACAATTCAGGCAGTTACAGGGCAGGGAAGAAGTAAAACGGGCTCTTTATGGTGCCATTTGGAGCAGCTGTAACTACTGATGGACGATCCATGTTTTACCAGTTCTGATCCGATTCCGATATACGATTCCGATATAATACACCTTTTTACTTTAATATTAGCATTATTTTTGTTGAAACTGTGCTGTTTGTTAGTGAGGTTACATCACAGAATAAATTAAGTACTAAGCGCTTATTAGAAGAGCAAAAAATATACACAACTACAGGAAAGGAATTTATTTATGTCACACTTCACAAAAAGGTAGCAGCAACAGAAAAAACACAACAATATTGGCTGAATCATATAAATAGTTCAAGTATTCAATTCTAGCAGCAACAAATGTGTAAAAAATAAATAGCAAACGTACACATTGTTAAGTAACATGAATTCGGAGACACGACACGGGCAGAGTGTAATCTAAGCACTTCTGTATTTAAGGTGGACCGGCCGAGTTATGAGATGCCCAACTTTAACCTCGTTGTGTTTTGAAAGATAGAGAGAGGGGAGAGAGCAAAAACAGCCAACAAAACACACAAAATAGCCCCTAAAAGAACCCCAAAGAGGTCTTGAGGGAGAGCAAAGAGTCTTTTCTGCTATTTTTTTTTTTGCTTTTTGGTTGTCTGCTGTAAGTTTGTTGTAAACTGCTGCCTGGTGTCTTTTCCCTGTTTGCTAGAATAAACTCCTGATACTCTTCATCGTGAAATCTCTGCAGGTGCTTGATTACATTTGTTGTATTGTGCGACGCAACCATACTTCCACCCCTCGGCATGCTGGCTCTACACACATTGCAAGTGTCCGTCTTGCTTTTCGGCTAATGTTATTCTCTCACTCAGATTGAAGTTGCCGCGGGTTCATGGTGTGGAATAAGGAGTGTTGACCCATCTCGTATTACACCGCGTCGAGTTTAAGGTCCAGCGAAAGCTGCGAACTGGAATATAGAGATCAGGGCTGTCCGACTGATATCCGATATTGGATTTATGGCTATATCGGACCCGATACCGATATCGTATTGGATCGGACCCATCTCTAGCTGTAACACTGTTTAGCTCTTGACACTGTTGACAGTTTTCTGTCATTGGATCTTAACCAAAGAACCCAGCACACACCTTCCATTAAGGAATATTAACATTTTTGGCTGCCAAGGGCCACATTTTGACCTTCTGACTTTTCAGTTTGGCCTGAAGATGCGAAAGGTGCTTCAGACCACTATCTGGACCCAAGGACCAATATTTGGACCAACAGTCTGGATCAAACTGACTGTCATTACAGTGTGATTTGTTTGGTTTGTTTGGACTTAGAACCAATTACAGGAAGGCTATCAAAGAAAAAGAACCTGAAGAGAATTAAAATGATGTGTCTACAAACCAATCGGTGTCAGGTACAGGGAGATGTAGCCCACATAGGTGATGACAAGAAGAAAGTATGTCATGGAAAGTTATTTTGCGATGTGAAAACAAAACTAAGTGGAGCAAACATATACAATGTAACAAGAACATGGATCTTGGTTCAGACATTGATCTGGACATTCAGGTGTGAAAATACCCTAAGAAGCGATATCTGAGGAAACCCTGGAACAATCAAAGTCTGAGAGAGCAGAGCTCTGTTCTTTGGTCTGTTAGACCTGATCTGCCAGCAGCTAGGCACAATTGATCAACAGCATTCATTACAGCTGTTAATTGATCAGCTTCTTGATGTGTTGTTACGTCTAGGGGATGTATTTCTTTCTCTCTGTTTTTCACCTACCTGTCGCTTCACCTTTAGGCACTAATTAGGCACTCACTAATTAGGCACTTGCTCCCTGGTTCCCTTTCTTTGGTTTTGTTTTCTTGTTTGTTTCCCCTCTCAATGTCTTTCATGTTCATTTGCCCCCTCACTCCCTGCATCTCTGTTTTCCTTAGTTTTTGTGTTTAATTCCTACGGGACTTTATATTTCTTTATATTCCCCCCATCTCATCTCTTGCCCAGAGAATTCACCTCACCTGTTCTTCTTCGTTAAACATAGCCTGCCTTTGTTCTGTCTTTTGCTTCTGCCCTTTTTTTATTCTTGCTTTCTTCCTCTGTCTTTTATTTAGTTGACAAATAGAACCTCCATTCTCTCCATTCTCTCTCTCTCTCTCTGAGCTGCTTGGGTGGCTCAACCAGTGAGCCTTCTCCTTCGGCCCCAAGATGACACAGGTTTGATTCCTGGGTCTGCCGCTACTCAACAGATATGTTTGGTCTCATCAGTATCTATTCTGCTTGAGCTCTACACTACTTGAGCAGGGTCGTGATTGTTTCCTTTAAATTTTCTCTCCGGTTAGGTCCATCACACTTTGCTTTTCTGGAGAAATGAGGGGTTTAGTACTTGTAAAACACGGAACAACTTCATGGAGCCTATAAAAAGGTCCATCTATTACCTGTAAGCAATGAAAGCTAGTATAACTGTATTAACTGCACAGCAAAAAGTAACTGATTGAATGACACCCTGTAGAGGAAAACTGTTAACATGTGTGAACAGTTACATATTAAATAATAAGTGCTGGAAAAATGAGCGATTTATGCCTTGATTTATGATTCATATTAATAACAGACTGGACAAAGCTGCTCTCGTTTTCATTCTGTTTTACGCCTCTCTCTTGTAAAACTGCTTGCCGTGGCTGAGATGGATGAAGCACTGTAGAGTTCTTCAGCAGCCTGTTAGAGCGTCAGTCCCAGTGGAGAGGCGCTGCGGCCGAACGCCGCGTGCTGCATAATGAACAGGGAGGTTTGTCCGTGTATCGCTGAACACACATGGCTACACATTTCTCAGTGAAATGTACAGCGGCTAGTGCATCCCCATGCAGGTTATTAAAACCATCTGCCAAAACAATGCTCATTCTGTTCTTCTCACAGTGCTGTTAGCGCTGATACTACATGCTCCTCCAGGGAAAATGTTTATTATATAGAGATGCAGAGGGAGGGGATGATCTGCTTAATTGTGTTCATTTATCTTTCCCGGTGGCGTCAGTGTTTCCTACACTACCATCCTCCACTTATATCGAAACACACACCAAGGAAACAGGGACTGAAACTTGTTAAAGACATTCCATGTTTTATCTGAAGCCTGTAATGCGTTTATATAGATTTCCTCACGGAATTGTTCCCACCGATTGGAAATAAAATGTGTAATTGGCTGAATACTGGTTAATCTGACTATTTGGACTTCATTGCATCACCTGAAGAATAACCAGTGAAAGAGCTAGTTCAGCTACAGCTAATCGCAGAGAAAAGGATTTCTGATTGGATCAATTTCTGTTGGGTTTTTTTCAATAACCTTATTTAACCTTTCTGACCAAAACTCTGAGATGTGAGCAGTGCTGAGTTTCAATACACACATGATTCTATTAAATCGGAATAAATATGCACATAAAACGAATAACATTTTACAGATTTGTCTAGTTTTAAGTTCCTAGAAAAATGCTAATGGTTCAAATCTGAATTCAACTGGAGTCATATGGGTTTTAGTGTGAATGCAGAGTCAAAATTCATTGATCAAACCTCTGTCACATAAATATGCATGAGGGAGAATTCATTCACAGGTTTCTATGCTTGTAGCCTGTAGTCCTCGCATTTAGGCATGTGCAACGTTTTCATACAAAATGTGCTTGATTTGTTCCTGAAACTGAAGCAAAAAGGCTTAAAAGAGCCACTTCTTCTCTCTTCTGTCAGAAAGTGGATACATTGGGACCGGTGAGCCATGCTCCAGCTGAACACACACCTGTTCTCCATTAGCCCACAGCAGAGAGTGCCATGGAATAAACTAGCCAAACCTGCCGCTTCTCAGGCCTCCAGTCTGCAGGAGGCAGCAGGGGATGCACGCACAGGGACGCCTGTCGGTCAAACGCCAGCTGAGAACTCAAATCAAGCTCTGTTGGGAAGAGAAAAGAAACCCAAGTAATGTAGTACGGGGCAAATGCATTGTTGTCATTACTGTCGGGAATGTTTGATGCTTCTGAAAAGCGGTTCTATACGTTCTCCTTATAATTATGTTCCATTCTACCACTTCCTTGGGATTTGCTAATCCTAACCACTGCTTTTAATGTCATTCTAAAAAATAGGCGCGTTAGCATTAGCATTCCTCGCTAACTGTTAGCGCTGCTAATGCTAATATAATATTATATAATAAAATAATATAATAAAATATGTATAATCTACAAAATGATAGTTCTGCATGAAAAAAGATCTACAATGAATGGGCTACAATGCACAGAAAATGACAATCTTCAATCTTCAGAGGAGCAAAGGGTGAAAGCTGGTAATACACATGTGATCACAAAATTGATAATATAAATTCTGACAATTCTCATATAAATTTGATAATGCTGTTATCTCTGCTGTCGTGGTCAACTAACTATTTCTGTTGAGGGCTGAACATGAACCAATTAGAGATAAGTTAAGAAGAACCTGTTAGCAAGGGTGCTGTTAAATTTTTCACTTGGTTGCCCTGCTAACAACTACTCAGTGAAATTGAGTAGGATAGCTTTCTTTCAACCTTGTCTACTGTTTAGTCTGTAAGCAGGCCTAGTTATACAAACCTGCGATCATTTTGCAACATTGATCTGGCTATATGTAGTCCTAAATGCTCCTCTTGATTTTACAAGTATTCACTATGAAACACAATATACTTAAAATGTGATTAAGCCTACCTTAATTTACCCTGGAAAATACACCAAACCCCTTAATTTGAAGTAAGTGGCTGTTAATTTGTGAAAACCACCCCTTAATTTGACCTTAAAATTAGGTTTAAGGAATTAGTGTGAATCCCCTTAGTCTTAAATTTATAGCATTAATTCAGGAGATTAAATTATTTAATTATTTAATGGGCAAATTTGAAAAGGCAAGGGGAAAATTCAGTAGTTTTACACATTAATCAGCTTTGATCTGTGCACTTTTTGTTTAATTTTCCTTAAGTTCCTGTGTGGCAAATTAATGTCAAATTTAAGGTAGTTTTAAGAGGTAAAATTAACGGGTTTGGTTTCATAGTGACTGTATTTTCTTAATGTGGATTGTGTTTAGTTTACTGGACAATACTTGTTATTTTCCTTTTCAGTCAAGGAATTCACCATTAACTGCACAGAATGATAGACCAGACATGTGTTATCTTTCACTTGCAAACATTTCTGAGAACATGGAGACCACTGTTTCCTGTGCAGAGTGGTCAACACTTTTAATTTCTTTAATTGGTGAAAGCTGATAGATCAGAAGGGCATGAGGCTGTGAGGTCACACCAAATAGCAGGAAATTCACAGCCAGTACACAAGAGTTGTCAGCCTTGCCTCTATTTTCTTAATAAACCATCAAATAAGTAATGAAAGCCCTTCGCTTCAGTCTTTAGTGTGTTACAGATATACCGGGCTACTTGTTTCATTGCTGTAAGCACATTTATATCCTGCTGTTCTGCAAATGCTATCAAATTAAAAAAAGGCTGTTGCACAAAAAAAAAAAAAAAGAGTTTAGATTCATTTGTACAGGAAGAATTTGCTGAGTTGCACAGCTTGCTGCTTTTAATGGGCTCGAACAGACCTGTGCTTTATTAAATGTGTAGCTGCATTAGCACACAGCTCTGTAATTCCTAGACAGTTTATAGTTGCTTTTATCTGCCTGTATTCTGCCCCGCAGCCCAATAAGTGTGTTAATTGTTGACTGTATTTTGAGGGTGCAGGTAGTGATCAAGGCCAATCTGATGTGAAGGAAAAGTGTTGGTATGTGTTTAGTAATGGCTCTGCAGTTAGCATAGCTGGAGCAGGAGCCTGTGTTGTTTTGATCCTCTCAGGTTCCTATCTTTGGCTCCACCACCTCTTTTTAAAGCTACTGTTGGGAAGATGAACCCACTGGACCTTAGACTGGAGCTCCCACTGCTGGCCTCATCATTGTTGTTTTAAACCTGTGTGCTATAACTAATTTAGCTCTGATTTGCTAGTTCTCACTTCCTCATGAGCTGGCTGTGTTGCAGCTCTCTTTATCTTTTCATGTTTTTGTTCCAGACTTGCATCTTCTGCACACCATCTTCTGCTGTTAGAGCTTCTGAGACAAAGCTGAAAAGTTGGCTGTGTGATATGGGATAATGTGATAAGCACCTAGCTTTATGCTGTATACACGTAATAAATACACGTTGTAGCAAAGTAGATCCGCAGGACTATGATTGGTGACCACTGCCATAGAAGATCCACTTTTGATTTCCTAAAAAGTCATGTTTGGAAAAGAGATCCTAATGCAGATGCTCTACACCAGTGGTCATCTATTCTGCTCTTATAGATCTGCATTCCTGTAATTTTACTGCTTCTACCATGCTGCCCTCCCTTAACTATACTGATATATCTCATCCAGTCAATCAAGTACATCAAAAGAACTTAATTACTTGTGGTAGGACCTGCACTCTACGAGAAAGTGGACACGATCAGGGATGGTGACCAATTAAAGCCGAGGCCCTCTTCGTAGAACCTTTGCATTATGTGGAGGTTCATCAAACTTTAAATAAGATTCTTCACATTCTCTTTTTTTCAGGGTGAATTTTTTTTATACAACTATTCTCTGAAAGATGCTTTTTAAGGGACCAGAAGTGGTTCCTATGTGGCAAGCCAGAGAAATGTGACTCATTTCATTACAGTTTTTCAGTGGTACAATCACCCCACCTGACCATGGAAAACTAATCATGTCCTAATAGTGCTTAAGAAACAGATTTTGATTATTAAGCATAAATCAAGTTATCTTTAAAAGATATAAAAAAAACGAATGTTCCAGATATACTGGAATTATAGCTACCATGCATGTTCTGTGCAGGAATAATGCACCAGTAGCTAAATGGTGTCTGTAGGATCCACCTGAATTAGTCTTCTCCAGCCTTTGAGAGTATGGGCCGGAGCAGCTGGTGTGTGTTTTAAGCCGTCGTTTTGAAGTGTCCGTGTGTTGACATGCGAAACAGGCTGTTGGTCTTCTGTCTTCTCTTGGTGTCAGGCTTTTTAATTAGATTAATTAGATTAGCCTTCACTATTAACCTGTCCCCTCTCTCTTTCTAATCCAAAATCTCATTATAACACACTTCGATCTGCCAGAGTTAAGGCAAATGTTCTTTTTTGTCATCCTTCAATATTACAACACAGGACGTTCGCTAGAAAGCTTGACAAACCAATATGTAGGCAGGCATCATAACAAATGGCTTGGTCTCAAAGCAGCATATGAATAGTGGAAGTAGCGCAAATAATTGTAATACTGTCAAAGTGTTCACAATGTAAACAGGAGCATTAGAGTTCGAGTCCACAGACACAGCCATCTGTTGTTAGGAGTATAAGGCCATTCAGAATTAACCTTATATTAGCATGTCAACCATGCACACAAGGCACCAGGTAGGCCAGTATTGATAACCTACACATAACGTAACCTTTAGCTTGAGAATAAAACTTGGGGTAATCTTACCCCCCAGTTCTACAGTATTTATTTTACTAGATATATTACAGGGCTAAACTGTTGCTACAGGCTAAAAATACTGGACTGTAGTGTCTAAAATATAAAATAATTTCACCAGTGTTATCAGATATAATTGGTTGGTCAGTAAATTGTTGATCTTTCAAAACCATTCCTATGACACTTGATGTCTCGGTGCTTTTTTTAAAACTTGTAAATCCACCTGTAATGTGAGAAAGTGCAACATAACGAAAATAATTGTTGTTCATTTTGATATTGTTTTATTGATTTTTATTGACGTTACTATTTTCCAAGCCTTTCATTGCTTATCCAAATACTGTGTAAGAAAGGTAAGACTGTCTTCTCCTCCCTCTAGCCTGCAGTCTCTCTCAGTGAGTGTGTGTATGTGTGTGTTATGTGCCTATTAGAGCCTGGCCTTAAATCACAGCCCCTGTGCTTGCGAAAGGAATTGTAACCCAAATGGAATTGCCTGGGCTGTATGGCTGTATATGTCTGCTATAAAACCTGATGGGGCTGTTTCTCTGGTCATATCAGCTCTGGCTTGCATTGTATAGTCAGGGCAATAAATCCTGATGAAACTCAAGGCTGTCACACAGTATTAAACTAAATTTATGTTATTTTACACGTACACAGCTGCAAATTCACAAAGGTCATGGTGTCAATAATAATTTTTAAAGATGCAGGCATGAGCTGTTTTCGATGCGTTGTTTACAACGTAATGTAATGTTTGTGAGAGCAATGTACAGTGTAATCACGTTACAGGTGTGGGTGAATTTAGAATCAAACCCCAGTCTGCTGCATGATAAGCAGCCATATTCCTCTCTACACTACTCCAACCACTACGCTGATAATATATAATAAAATAATATAAACTAGTCATACACTGCAGGAAGTGTGTGTATATGTGTGTCTGTGTGTGTGTGTGTGTGTGGGTGTGTGTGGGTGTGGGTGTGGATGGGTGGGGGGGGGAGGGTGGTATCACAGCTATGGTTTACATTAAAATAACTCTGTATTGCTCTATAATGTTCCACACAGCTATTCTGACAGAATGTAATACACTAAAGGAAGTGAAGGGGGCGATATGACTGTTAAATCATTACATTATTAAAGATGAAATTATCCATTATGCAGGCAGACCTTCATAAATGAAAGGATAGAATTGTCTCCTACACTTTTTGTAGTGAATTGCTATCAGCATGAGCACAATAAAAATGACAAATTTTTGTTTTTCCAAAAAACATCTTCAACTTGATGGTTGATTAAGTGGCACAAATGGTGCTTGACAGTAGTATTCATGCGCACTGGAGCATGAGGCTAAATCAACTTTGAGAAAAGAAAAGAAAAGAAAAATCCAACCTCAGAAAGACAGGTGCTGACCCATGCAATGAGCAAAAATCCTTTACCTTCCACCATACAGGAGAAAGAGCATGAAGTATGTTTTCATGCCACTTTGCATGCTAAGTTCTTGTTAAATGATGTGTAATTTCTCGTGGGACATTCTAGAACGAAGCAATGTTTTCAGCAATGCAGCAATGATGTACTGAACCTAATACTGTTAACATTAAACTTTCTGAATTATCCGCAAAGATTCAGAGATGTGTGACTCTTAGAATTTGCAATTATAGCCCACTATAATTTTATATGGTTATATGTGTCACTCTCATAGCTTACTGAAAAGTTTTTGCCACATTTGTGTTTTTAGTAGATGAGGAGATATTTGCTTATGATTTAAATTTGATGAAAGGTTTATGTATGTACCAATTTATTTAGTTCAATGAAAATGGAAAATGCAACATTTTGATGTTTAGATGTTAGAAAAACAAAAAGTGAAGGGTTGGACATCGATAAAAAATGTGAAATGAATAGGAGTATTAAACATACATAACTACGTATGTAATTAGTGACCACCTGGAGCACCCAGCTAGCAACACTCCAGCAACCAGGTAGCAAGACCCTAGCAACCACCTAGCAATATCCTAGCAACCACTTCGGATACGACAGAAACCACCTAACAAAGGCTTAGCAACAGACATACTATAGGAACTCGGAATTTTCTTCAGGAAGGTACTTTTCAATTTTATTACTTAATGATGTATTTACATTTCAACTATATGGCAAAATGTAAGCAATATTTCTCAGCTTGTATAGGTTGAGTGTGAATCATCTGGATTTGTGTAGAGATATAAACAACACACACACCAACTCAGCACATGCACCAACCTATCACTCTTCCTTTTAGCATGCTCTGAGCCTGTATGCAGGAACTCAGGTGTTTTATGACCTGTCAGGTGTGCTATTACCTGTCAGCGCTGTAAGGGCCCCTTCATTCTGTTTATTTTTGCTTTCTGCAGTCACTGGTGAATGCAAAGAAATGAATGACATATTTTCCCCCATGCATTCCTCACTTGTAATGCAATGTTTTTTTTCCCCAAGCCCACTCCTTGTCTAAACAGCAAGAGAACGTTGAAATGTAGTAAAGCATGAAGCCTAAATAGTTTACAACCATGCAGTAAATGAATAGGGAATATCAGCAACATGTTGCAATGATCATTAACACGCAGATATTTGATTAACGAACCCCCTTAACCCTTTCATCCACAGAGTGGATATACCTGGACATACACCAGCGAGCCCTTTCATTAGGTACACCTGCCTTGTATTTACACTCACTATGGAATTTGTCTGCTCAGTTGGCCATATAGGTGCACTTTATTCAGTTATTCAGTTACATCATTTGCCCCCTTCCCTTGTTAATCAGTGGTCTGCACCTCCACTGTAACAAATGATACTATACAGTAGTTTAAAGGTATTATAACACATCAAAATCAAGTTAATAAAAAGGGTGCAGCCATGGTTATTGCCTGCCATGGTTATTGCCTGCTGCATTTACTGTAAGTTTTAAAGTAAAGTGGCTCCTTATAGTCACATGTGAACACACCAAACCACAGCACACAGTGTAAACAATGTGAAATTCTTTCTTTGCATTTAACCCACTCAACAAGTGAAGCAGGGGGCTGTGTGGAGATGGTACCTTGCTCAAGGGTCCCTTAGTGATGACACTAGCAGTGCTGGGATTCGAACCCACAACCTTCAGATTGCAGGGGCAACTCCCTAACCACCAGAGCACCAGCTGCCCCTGTTATGATTTACAGTTATGATTTAATATTTCATAGTAATAAGAAAGTTTACGAACTCAGTTATAAGATTTCTCTATAATGAAATAAAAGTCTTTTTTCACAAAATACTTTTTATTAGTATTAGACTCGTCCAGCTTCGAGAGGAACTCACATGGTCTTGTAGGAAAAAAAAATCTGCTATACATTTATTTTTATGTAATATAACTAGGCGTAAGTAAAAGAAATGTGAATAGATACAAACGCTCGGTACGCTGTGAAAGGCAGTACTTCACAAAGTCTTTTACAAATCTCATTCCTTAAATACAGGAGGTCCTCGAGTTACGCAACAGTGATGTAACCCAAATTTTGGTGTAACTGGAATCCTGGATCCTGACACAGCCGTAAAATCATAAAAACACAACTAAGCCACAGAAAAAGGAAAAGGAAAACTCCCTCACTCAGACGCCGCGTTACTGCGTATTCTTCCACCGCGCCACCAAACTAGTTCACCCACGTAGTCCGTAAGTACGAGTGTAAGCCGAGTTGGAGTGGGAGAAATGTTGTATGTCGAGACTCGAGGTTAGTTAGTTGGTGCCAGAACCTGAAGTTTTCCATTACCTTGGTTCTAAGCTCAGGGGCTCTCCAAATGGTGAGGATAGCTGTTTGTTACAAAGTATTGTAAGACATTTCATTGTTAGGTTAAATGGGAATGACAAATGGAAAATCAGAATTTTATTTCCTATGGTTTCTAGGTACATACAGTAGGATTTCATGTTAGATTACACACCCGCCAACCACATTCCATTTTCTTTTGACTGCATGTACGAGCTATAGCCCGATGAATGTGTTTTAGTTTGGAAAAGAGTGGCAGCTCTATGCCAGGGTTCTCTACTGAACCGTATTTTAGTGTCTGTTTTAAACGGCATATAAAACGTGGAATTTGAGTGGGGGATGGAGAGCAGAGGGACAGGGAAAACAACCCACAAACACACTTTGTATAGACAGAGGAAGCTTTATGGATGACCAGAATCTCTCCAGTGGCTCAACCCAACCCAACCCCCCCCAAACACACACACACACACACACACACAAATACACAGATTTTACTCAGCAAGGCCAGTTCTGCTCTCTTGGATTATTGGTAATACAAATTTGTAATATTTTTAAATAAATGTAGATATGAATATAAATGTATTGTCAGTCTGCAAACTTAAATCTGTGCACATTTAATACTGGGAATCTCTTTCTCACAAAGGCTACATACATGTAGAAACGTGTGCGTGTGATGTGTGTGTTTTCCAGATACAGTAAGAAATATTTGTACATATCAAGACGAGGTGGATATCATTGCATCACCATGATATCATCAGGATACTTGATCAGAGATATGATTTACTGCAATATTTGTAGATTTATGGCATGGCATACTGTACTGGATTATGATTTACCTTTGAATGACTCCTTTAGAAGAAAAATCGAATGAAGCATGCACTACATGTCCTTACGTTTGCTTATTTCGGTAATTTGTGAAGCAGATTAATAACGAGAAAAACAAACTTTATACTGAAATGTTCATTTAACCCTCTTCAGAAGATGTGTATGGACTGAGTGTGTTACCCACTGCTCTAACCAGACCTTCATAGCAATAACCTTATTAGTCCAACAGTATTCAAATAAACTAATTAAAAATAGTGACAATTGAATAATAGAAAATTGATATTTGGGTCTTTGAGTATTAATACTATTTTTGAACTATTGAGCTAATATTTATTAGGCATGTATCATGCCTAAAACCTCTGAAGACAGCAGCTACCTCCTTTTGAAATATGTGCAAGGACAGATATAGACTTTATGTAGGCCAGGGGTGTCCAGCTTTGGTCCTGGTGTCCAGCACAGATTGATTTCCCTTTCAAACACACCTGGTTCAACTTGCCTGTTAATTGCTAGGTTTAGTGAGTGTGTTTGAGAAGAGAACATCTTGAACTGCACTGGACATGGGCCCTCCGGAGCTGGAGTTGTGTCTGTGCGTCTATTTTTATACAAATACGGTATCAGGCAGTATCAGAAACCACATAAGCAAGCCTATTAGAGAAAACAACCAAGCACGGTTTAAAGCAGGACAAATTAGTTTGCATAATGTTATGAACTGTGAAGATTTCATTGCTTGCGAGTTACAGTACTCGTGTGGCTCCAGTACTAAAGATAATGCTGCGCTTGTGGGGACGAGGTCAGGGAGAAAACAAGATAGCGTGGAGCAATGTATCATCGCATACTTGCAGGAGGCTGGAGGAGGAAGAACATTTGGAGAATGAAAGGCCTTGTGAATGAGTCCATTTTCTGGACTGCTTCTGTCTGTCTCCAGTGTGTGGTAACAATCCCATAGTTCAGACACTGTGGGTTTGTGGGTAAATCCTTCAAGGTCAAAAGTGAAAGTCTCTGGTTTCAGCTCCACTGTATTTCCTCCAAAACATTGCCAGTGCTTTTCATTACTCTGCTGACCTTGGTCTCATCCTGTCCAAACCCACAAGAGCCTTTTCACATTGAAGCTGTGCTTAAAGCATCAAAGAAGGTGAATTAAAGGCTATGCTGAACATCTGACAACCCTTAGGAAGCTGCAGTAACGTGTTGCCATGGAGCCGTACAACCTGTGGAGTGTTTTTCATGTTTTAAAATAGTTTTAATAACATATGTTTTGGAATTTCCTTGTTATTCCCTTTGTGGTTCCACATGTCCTCACTCTTACAACAACAAAACCGTTTTGTAGTAGGATAATTCTCAGCTGTTACTAAATAACTCCCACTGAATAATTTGTAGCCATTACAAGTAATCACTGGTAAGTACTGAATAATTTCTAGTAGATACAAAACATACGTAGTTGTTATGTATAAGGCAACCGTTTAGCTTTCAATGGATGTACGGCCAGATTGCTGCCAGTAATTTATTATGGGCTGCTGATCTTTCTAATGTTTTTCTTATTTTTTTCCAGTCTTGTAATTTTATATACATATATAATTTAAAAAAATAAATAAATAAAATAATATTTATATATATATATATTGCCGCTGTAACAACCTCAATATTCTATATTAGGAATGTCAAACTATTTTTAAAAAATTATCTAATTAATTACAAGCTCTGTGACTAATTCATCTAGATTAATCGCACACATTTCTGCGGTAAAAGTATTTTAAGATTTAAATGATTTTTTGCATATGAGTGGATGAATAATCAACATTACAGACATTCAACGATTCTTTTATTTAATAATGATTTTACACTGTTCTTGTACAGTAATGTTCACAGCAATCAAATATGACCTAATATGCTGAGGAAAAAAAATAAAAAATGCTTCAGCAAGAACAATGATAGAATTAAGGCCGCTTATAAGGTGCAGTTTAAGACGATGTACATTGTCAGAAGGGTGTCAGAAGCATTATAATGTGGGTGTGTGCTGCAGTTGACGTCTTGCACCCCCTAATAGTTCCGGAGATCTGATGATTTATGCTACCCTGTCGAAAAATGCTCCCTTTAAGTTTATACAGTTCATACAGTTTGTAGTCAGTTTGTAGTCATAACACTGATAATGATGAGAAAAAGACAAATTATATACATAATCAGAGAAAAATATTTTATTTTATTGAGAAGAACCTACATAGGCAGATCTTTAGAGGTGAATAGAACCAGTTTATACAGTCCGGTTCTAACACTGAGGAATGCTACCGTGCAGCAGGACACAGGCGACTTCAGATGGTGCCGTGTTTACAGCTTGTGGTGATTCTGGACAGTGCCGATGTTTCCTGATAGCGTTCGGCAAACTGCAGAAAAAA
>JBBJLS010127155.1:0-17127 GCA_037577275.1 Bryconaethiops microstoma | reverse complement strand
TTTTTGGAATGTGTTGCAAGCCTGAATGGCAAGAATGGATGTTTATTTACAAATCAAATGATGTTGACAAAAAAAAACATGAATTATCTTGTGTTCATACTGTCTGCAATGAAATAAAAGTTAATGGACATTTTTGAATTACTGCTTTATTTTTTTATTCACATTTTCTACCCTGTCCTAACTTTTTCTGATTTGGGGTTGTAGGTAGGATGTTCTGATGGCCAAATTACCCCATCAAAACATGCTTCCTGCACCAATTTATATAGGTAGGACGTTCTGATGACCAAATTACCCCATCAAAACATGCTTCCTGCACCAATTTATATAGGTAGGATGTTCTGATGGCCAAATTACTCCATCAAAACATGCTTCCTGCACCAATTTATATAGGTAGGACGTTCTGATGGCCAAATTACCCTATCAAAACATGCTTCCTGCACCAATTTATATAGGTAGGACGTTCTGATGGTCAAATTACCCAATCAAAACATGCTTCCTGCATTAATTTATATATGTAGGACGTTCTGATGGACAAATTACCCCATCAAAATATGCTTCCTGCACCAATTCTTCCTCCGTGGTGTCCTCCCATGAACTCCATTCTTGTTTAGTGTTTTACCTATCGTAGATTTGGCAACAGGTGTGTGTTTTTTATAGGGTAGGGCAGCTTTAACCAACACCTCCATCTCATTGATTGGACACCAGGTTGGCTGACTCCAGGTTCCAATTAGCTCTAGGAGATGTCATTAGCCTAGGGGTTCACATACTTTTTCCACCTGCACTGTGAATGTTTACATGATGTGTTCAACAAAAACATGAAAACATAAGTATTTGTGTGGTATTAGTATAAGCAGACTGTGTTTGTCTATTGGTGTGACACACTTTATGACCAATTTGTCCATATAATTCCAAAGGGTTCATACTTTTTCTTGCAACTGTATCTCTTTGTGGCATTTCGGTCTCAAAGCTGTATAATAGTATAATTAGTTTTAAACATTTAGTTATATAAACATTAGAAAATAAATGAAGTTGTTACTTTTTTTTTAGTTCATGTTGCACATGCGTTATTTGCCTTTGTAATTTTAATTGTTAATTAAAAATTGTAAATATTAGTTGTCCTTCATCATTCTTCCAGAGGAGTCAAGTTACAGTGACTTTGTGTATTCTACAAAAGACGCACAAGACTTAGTTAATAAAACTGTAGAAGAAAATATAGCAAAGTCCCAAGAAGTGCAAAAGGAAGACTATGCCAGACGAGTCCAGAAGAAGTACAAAAACATTGTATGTGTGGTGGCCTAGGGTAACAGACCCCAGCCGTAATTACTTTTTTTTTCTTTGTAAGTTTGATTTCACCCTTTTTGGACCTCCTGGAGCACAAACAAATGAACAAAGTCACATTCAGATAAGTTATTTTCTTTCAGATTTATTTCTCTCACCGTGGCAGCACTAGACAGTGTCATCAATGGACCCCTCATAGTTCTAATCCCCCTCCTGTACCACCCAGCTCACAGCAAACTTTAAAAAGGAAAGATAGCCCACACTAGCACACTGTTACCCAGTAAATAATCATCCCACAGTTGAGTATCCAAGTCACAGCACTTCACCCTGGTTTAAGTTCACACACACACCCACATTGGGGGAATCAGGGGAATAAAAGGGGGCACATACACATAACATTAAAAGACACTACCAACATTAAAAGTAGACAACATAAATGAAAACAGAAAAATACAAAAACGAAAATAAATCAAACTTACTAAATCCTGGGCCTCCACGCACCCACCGTGAGGCCCTTCCACCATGAAAAAAAGAAAAGAAAAGAAACCAAAAATCTCAGACTGTGCCCAGTCCACTGTGCTCATCCTTGACTTGCTCCCGCTCCCGCTCTCCTCCTAGAGGGAAGCTCCTCGACCCGACAAGGCTCCTCGACAATGCTCAGCAGTGATCTCCCACAATGACTTCCATCGCCCATGTCTCACCGCCTTTTCGTCGCTGTCGGATTCTCACGCTGCTCTGTCTCTGTCGGACAAAAGAAACCAGACACCTCAGACCCTCCTTCCCAACTCGGCCCCAAATAGCTACCCACAAGCACTCAGGCTAGAGAATGTGGGGATCTGAGTTCTGCTCACGTCCGTCTCCCGACCCGACTCCGTTCCCCTTTCTCTTCATGTCACCTGGTTCCCTCGTTACTCGCCTCTCCACCACCAACCAGCACCTAAAGGAGGAAAGAGTGCACAGACACAACAACTAAGGCTGGGTGGCCACTGGCTCTTTTCCCCCCCGACGCCTCTGCCTCACAATCTTGGAAATAAGCGCTTCAAAATCCACTCTCATGAAGCCCCGGCAAAAGGTAAGTTCAGGCAGGCAGCAGCTCACCAGAAAGTCTCTCGATATAGTTTTCTTTTACTCAAAACAGCGCATTTTCTTCCACCCAAAGCGAGCCCACCAAAAACTGGTGGTGGCCATCTTTTAAAGGTCCCAGGTAGAGTCCTGCGCGCGTCTATTTTTTTAATCCCACTTCCGCCCACTCCCTTCTGAGCATTACCGCCACTCTCTCTGTCAGTCCCGCCCACTTCCGCCCACTCTCTCTGTCGGGTCCCGCCCGTTCTCACTGTCAGTCCTGCCCCCTCCCGCCTGCTCTCCCTGTCAAATATGAAAATATATTTTTAAAGTAAAAAAATGATCCATGTTCTGTTATTGTAAGTTAATGGCACACACTGGCTCTTTCACATTATATGTGAAACATGAAAAGAATTTACTTGCATTCTCCTCCTCACCGCTGTTTACTGTCTCGCTCACTGACTGAGGGGACAGACAGAGGCTCCACCTGACTGTCGCATCTGTTGCCCTCTCTGTTTTCACATAATAGTATTATCCTATATCCTCACATGTGATTGGCCACAAGGTCGTCATGCTGCCAATGAAAAAGTCCTACTGTGAGCAGATCTGAGCCACAAAGAGTGAGAGCTGAGCAGCAAAAAGAAAAAAAGTGGGGAGCAGCTCTCACTCGATGGGAGGCGGCTTTTCTGAGTCACTACAAAGCATCGGCTCTTAGAGCTCTTTTGTCCCGCCCGCTGTCTCTGTTGCTCCCGCTCGCTCCCGCCCGCGGCAACCTTAAACCCCCACAATCATGCAAGATTTGTGTTGGGTCGCCGCTCGTTACCCCAGATGATTGTCCCGGGGCAGAGCCATTCCAGGACCCTCCATACTGTTCAGGGCACGGTCTGGGCAAAATAATTTGAAACAAACTCATAACAAACCGTCACCCCAACCCTCGCCTGCCCGCCCGCCCGCCAGGACAACAGTCCACAAACAAAAGGAAAAAAGAAAGAGACAAAACAAAACCACTTATCGTGCCAGGACATGACACAGCCCCCCACTAAACAGCTGCTCGCCCCAGGCACTAATCCCTATATCGGGCCGGCCGCACCCCCAGATTGGCCCCTGATGATCGGCGATCTACAAATGCCAGTGGGGCCTCTCCCACTACATCCTCACACCATATAGGGCTCCCCCCTGGGGAACAGCCCAACGGTATGACCGGCAGAGGCTCCTCCACAGCCCCCTCTCCTGCCACCGGACCCCCCTGTGAGGAACGGCACCCAGACTTCGCTGGTGGGACCTCCTCCACCACTCCCTCTATTCCCCTGAGGCCCCCCTCACCAGCCCCTGGTGGCTGTTGCCCTATCCACCCACCGGGCCAACTTAGGGGGACAGATGGAACAAGCTGAGGGCCGATACTAGCCCCCCTGCATTCATTCCCCACCTCTGGAGCAGCCATCTTCCATCCAGGAAGGCCTCAGATGTCGCCTATGAAGAGTCCGGATGGAGCCTTCCTTGCCTTTGGGCCTGACCTGAAACACAGGGGTCACGGAATCCCACTGCTTCACCACCACCCACGGGCTGGCTTGCTAAAATGGAGATACCTTACCTCCAGCCCACCGGCAGAAGTTCCGCAGCAGGACCCGATCACCCGGTGCCAGCACTCACAAGTGCCTGAGTCCTGGTACCACCGATCTCCTCTCCGGCTCTGCTGCCTCCTCTCATCAACCACCTCTCGGGCTCTCCAGAACCACCCCTGGGGCTTCCGCACTCACTCCGTCTCAGTCTTGTGTGGAGTCAACTCACTCACCCCCTACCACTGATCCACAAACAGGACCCAAAAGGGTAAGTGGAACAGGACCCAGCTCAGGTAAGTACATCCTCCATTGCCCTTGCTCACAGCAGGCAGCACGTTCAACAGCTTCAGTACTGTCTGATTTCACCTCTCACAGGCTCCATTTCACTGTGGGCGATATGGGGTCGTTCTCACCTTAACACAGCCACACATTGCACAAAATCTTGTATAACCTGAGACTCGAAGGCAGGTCCCTTATCGACCAACAGCCACTCGGGGCACCCATACCGCCGTATCACCTCCTGCCAGATGACTCGGGCCGCTGCTGCTGCCTGATCTCTCGTAGGCACTTGCAATCACAAAGCTGGAAAACACATCAATTGCAGTCAATATATACGGGTACGGGTCCCTGGGCTGCCCCAAAGATTACAAAGTCCACGGCTAATACTTCCCATGGGTGGTTGGTGGTAATTACCCCCAGGGAAGGGGACTCACCTTTCCCTTGGCAGCCCATCAGGCAGTCCACACACTCCTCCTGCCACTGCTCAATGTCCTTCCACAGGTCATGCCAACTGACTCTTTCCTGAAGGGCCAACACCATTCGCAGGCCTCGTGCATGCCCCAAAGCCTTATGATTCTCTCCAAACCTTCTGTCATTCACTAGTTGGAACCACCACCCTCCATTGCTCCTCTCCACCCCTCAGGGAGCAATGTTGCAGCACCCCCCAGACCACCTTCAGATCTTCCCAGTCTTCCAGCAAGCACTGGCCCACCCCCGATAAGGCTTCATTCCAGAAAACACCCACTCGCGTACTTGGACCACGTCGGGGTCCTGACTCTGTCGCTCCACCCTCTACATGTCAGTCCCTACCCGGGCCACCCGGGACCCCCCCCGGTCGTCGGGACAAAGCATCAGCATTCTGGTGCTCCCAACCTGGCTTACGGCACATTAAGCCGTACAGAAGGCGCCACACTGTAAATGTCAGTCAGCCAGTGAACAGCAGCACAAACCTGAAGATGTCCCCATGCCATCCTTACAGTTAACCCTCAGTATCAGCATATTCCAGAAGATACCAGACCCAGCTGACAAAAGTTGTGAAGAAGATGAAGGTGGCAATCTCTAGCTGAAAATCTCTTTTTGGCCAGTTGGTCATTTGCTGACAGTTTGGCGTTCCAACTTGGTTCACTGTTGCATGACTTTGTTTGCATGTTTGCTGCTTAAACTTCATTGTATTGTCTCATCTTGACTCTTTTTACCTGTTGGTCAGTTTAGCTATCTGATTCACAGAGGGTGGACATGTCTATTATTTCCTCTCACCTTCACTGTCAAACAAAAATGTAACGCTTTACACCAACGTGAAAAAGGACAGAGAACAGAGATCTAAATCCCTAGGCATCTGGATATATGCTGTCTTCAACTCATATTGAATATAATGCAATAGACAGTGAGCTTGTGGAAGTCAGCAAATGGATATCAGTCTATCAGTAAGCGTTTCTCTTTTGTCCACCCCCTGTACCTTTCCTATTTCTCTGTGTGAAACCGCATGTTCATTGTGTTGACTCTTGTCCAGTTGTGGCCCTTCAACCAGGTTTTCAACTGAAATTCTTATGCCTAAACTAACTTATCATATTTTTCTTTTAGTAAAGAGGCTGTGGGCTGCTAAGGATACTGGGCGTTTGGAGGCAATTGTCGGGCTATACAAGCTATATGATTCTTTTGTTCGAACACTGCAGGGGTCTGGATGGCTTTCTGATGAGGTAAAAGAAGTTATCATTATTGTGATTGATTCCCACTTGGAAGGGCTGCTCCTTCTACAGTTTTTGCCGTAGAGACACCATTAATCGCTTAAAATGTGTGGGTAGATGGGGGAGTTTAGATAGCAAAACCACAAACACCTTTTCCCCTCAGATTTCTTCCATACACTTCAATAGGAAAGAGTGCCATCAACCACAATATAGATCCCCCTCTTTAACAGAAAAAGCCTTTATCAGCATTTATACTCCTTTCTAATTTTTTTGCACACAGCAATCAAGCAGTTTTTTCAGAAATTGTTGTTGTTGTTGTTGTTCTTCTTCTTCTTAGTGTATAAACAGTCTTTTTTCAAAACAGATAATTGATGCATGCCTGCACTGTCTCATTGAGAAACAAAAGGCAAGTAAGAAATATATTTTGAAATATACAAATATTTTATTTATTGTATGTTCTATAACATTTTTGTATGCTTTTACAGAACTCTGTACACCTGCTGTGTTTAGTTGTTGCAACCTCATTGTTTTCTGGGTAGTTTAGATGCGTCAGCAAGGTAAGGAAGTTATTCTGAAGATGCATAGTACTTAAGTAGATCTAAATTATTGTAAACTTACTAAAAAACATCCCACAGATGAAGTTCCCAGTTGAAGACATTTGGCTGTGACCTGTGAACTTTGGTATGCACTGGATTCTTATGGTACGTGTTCATTTATTTATTAAGCAGCATACTTTGTTGTTAAGAAGCAGTTTCTTGAAGATTGTATTATTCTTAAGTGGGTTTAATTGTCGAAAACTATTTTAAATACAACTTTTTTTTTTCGATTGTCAACATCTCAGCGAGGAAAATACTGCTCATAGACCCCATGGGGAATTAAGGTTTTAATGAAAGGAAAATTCAGCGCAACTAGAGGTATGTATGATACTGAATTATGATTCTTAGAAACAACATTTGTTTCATTATAAATTGCTTTTTTAACTAGGAATTTTCTGAGGATGAGAGGGCATGAAGACGCCAGAATGGCAGTCACAACACAATAAGTAACAGGATTTCAGCAGTTGCAGAGTTTTACTGTTTATTTAAAAACCCCAAATCAGAAAAAGTTGGGACAGAACGTCTTTTAAGTGTTGTTAAAAGACAGGGGAACTGTACAAAGTGGTAAATGCTGTACTGTCCCAACTTTTTTTGGAATGTGTTGCAAGCCTGAATGGCAAGAATGGATGTTTATTTACAAATCAAATGATGTTGACCAAAAAAAACAGGAATTATCTTGTGTTCATACTGTCTGCAATGAAATAAAAGTTAATGGACATTTGTGAATTTTTTATTATTTTTTTATTCACATTTTCCACCCTGTCCCAACTTTTTCTGATTTGGGGTTGTAATTGGTCAAGGAATAATGTTTGAATAACAGCAAATGGCCATCAATGTGTTTTAGGGAATGCTGAGGACTACTGCATTGTTTGTTCTATATTAGATGCTGATGCTAACCGCAGCATGATTGAAATGGTAAAAAAAACCACCATAAGTCATATAATCATTACTTGCTGATCATGTTTAAAATGTTATGTAGTAGTATGTACAAAAGAAATATGAGCTATTTATTTTTCTCTTACAGGTGCAGTATGATTCTTGCTGTAGATGGGCACATTTTGAATGTGCAAAATATAAGGAGAGCCACCTAGAACATAAATGCAAAAAATGTGAGGACAGCATATAACAAGTTCTTAAAAATACATCTTTTTCCCCCCATTTCTCCTTGTATTCTGTGTTATCATTAAATGAATGTGTGCTGAAAGCATGTTTTGATGGGGGAATTTGGTCATCAGAACGTCCTACCTAAATAAGTACATGCAGGAAGCATATTTTCATAGGGTACTTTGGCCATCAGAACGTCCTACCTATATAAATTGGTGCAGGAAGCATATTTTGATTGGGAATTTCATGATCAGAACGTCCTATCTATATAAATACATGCAGGAAGCGCATTTTAATGGGGTAATTTGGCCATCAGAACGTACTACCTATATAAATACACGCAGAAAGCATATTTTAAATGGGGTAATTTGGTCATCAGAACATCCTACCTATATAAATACACGCAGAAAGCATATTTTAAATGGGGTAATTTGGTCATCAGAACGTCCTACCTATATAAATACACGCAGAAAGTATATTTTAAATGGGGTCATTTGGTCATCAGAACATCCTACCTATAGATATGCACGCTGGAGGCATAAACCATGTATGGTAGTATATTCTGATAAGGTAGCACGGATTGATAGACATGAGTATGAATTTACGGTAGGATGTTTTGATAAAGTAGGACATTTTGTCAGAACACCAGTTCTAAACGAGAACTCGGACCATTGAAGTCGTTAGAGTAGATACAACACCCATTTTCTGGCAAATCCTACCTCTTTCAGCCTGCAACTGGCTAATAGTGTGGCAACTTCTGTGCTCGGATTGGCTAATTGTATACAATACAGTAGATAACCAATCTTGGCAAAAGTATCGGGGGACTATCAGCCAATCATGATCCAAAACCCATAATTTTATTATATCACATGAATTACACACTGTGATTTACTGCCAGTCTTGCAAGCCATAAAAAAAATTCAAAAGGGCCGTATTCGGCCTGAGGCTGCTCGTTGAATAGGCCTGTCCTAATGGGTAACATTCCAAGATGTCTACAACTGGGCCCGCTGATAGAGAACCACTCAGTGAAAGGTTTTACAAAGTAAGAGGGCAAGGCGGAGCCAAAATGGAAGATGATTAATTGCAGCTCCAAGCAGTTGCCAATGCACTCATGTAAAATGCTCAGAAGAGCGAGCGACTGCATGACGCAGAGCTTCCATTAGAGCTCACTGCTCAACCTGCCCCTCAAATCATTCCCTCCTGCTGATTTATGACTAAATTAAAGCCAGTCCTGTTCAAGCTGTGATGCATTTTCAAAAGGTATTCAACTTTTTGTAAGCCATTCTGTAATAGCCAATTTACGACTTATTTTGCGGGCAACTTTGGAGTTGCATTGTTTGGAATGAATTTAGGAAGTGATGTCCAAGACCCGCCTCCTGGGGGTGAAGGAGCTTTGGTAGGCAAATAAATGTATAACTTTAAAGGTGTGACTGACCCTCAGTACTTGATAAATACCATCCACAAACAGCATTAGGAGGAAAACCCTGGCATCCATAATCTAATAATATGCCATGGGTTACTGCTGAAAAGGTTACTTTTCTCCAAACAGTTGAATTCTTTTTGTACTGAGGTTCTTTAACCTCTGTCTCCTCAGCTTTTTCTGTTCATCTCTGTAACCAACACTTGCCCACACATCCAATTACAGAATCCATTAGCCCTTCTATGTGATTATGCTGTAGTTCCGTTAGTCTGCACTAAATAGAATAGACAGAGCAGCGGCCGAAGTCCACACCTGTCCTAAACAGTCTTCTGTTCACAAACTGTCAGACGAGAATGTGTGATTTCTTCAGGCAGAGTAGATACCAAGTGCTTCATCTTAATGAAGTGACAAAGGTGAATGTCATATCAAAATTAACAACAGGAAGCTCTAGTGGAATCTAAAGGACATTCAGGCTGTGTAGGGAAAGTAGACAGCTACTTGCTGAAAAATGCAAAAGCTTGCTGTATGTCAGATGACCTTGCGTAGACTTAAGCCTTTAAAGAGCAATTTGGCAAATAAAAACTTTCCCTAGCCAAACTATTATGAATGGTCAAAACTCTTTAGTAAGCGAGTTATGGAAGCTGATACCCCACCAATTACCATCAAACTGCAAGCCTAAATTGTATTGAGTTATATACAAAATTGGAGCTGCTAAAATAGCAAAGAGCAGACATCTGAATTTGTACTTTTAGCAATTTACTAACCATGAGGTTTTAGATCTGATGGGTATTATGTTAAGATCAGTAATCAGCAAGATCTGAACTTTAACAAATGAATGTGTGCTCACCATTTTCACTTATGTGTTATAAGTGATTATTAATATTTTCAAGGTCTTATTTAATAAGTGTTAATAAACACATTTCACACCCCAGCACACTGTGAAATTATTTCTCCGCATTTAACCCATTCACCAAGTGAAGCAGTAGGCTGCCACCAAGAGGGTGCCCTCATGAAGCAGTGTATACTGAACTAGCAGACCTGGGATTCAAACCCACAACCTTCTGATCACAGGGGCAACTCCCTAACCACAAGGCCACCAGCTGCTCCAAACTTTAAGCTTTTATACTTGTTTATGTTGTTGTCTTATGCGTGTTCAATATGTCATAAAGCACTGGACAAGGCCACTTGCAACCACCAGCTAAAAGACAGAACTATCACATCTTTTTTAGACAAATGTTTCAGTTGTATCCATCTCTCCACAGGTCACTGTGTTGTCCTTTCAGCACTGCAGTTAGAATACTGGGCCTTATATACAGCTATTAGTTGCTCACGATCTCCAAGTGAACTTTGTGCCCTCTGTCCATCCAGTGCTTTAATTTCATTTGAAATGTTTTCAGTGCATTCATGCGCAGTTTGCTTACACTCAGAAAGAGTGTGTGTGTGTGTGTCTGGGTAGGTGGATGAAATAAGCAGGAATAAGGGTTGGAGAGGCTATGCAGTCCATGCAGACATTGTGGATATGTAGACCTAAGCACCTTGCAGGCATATCAACCTCATTTTTTTCATGCCAAAAATGAAATAGCTCGAGCAAGTTTATCAGCCTGGGTCAGAGGTTTAAAACTGGCCAGAACGATGAGCCCTGGCCTAATTAGACATGTCTAGACGGCTGGGCCAGAACCGGCTGAACACGAGTGGGCCCCTCGCCATTAAAAATGCAGTATGCGAAAATCATTTCCTTGCACACGGTGTCAAACAGGAGGCCACAGTCATTAACTACCTCCTACCTGAAGTGCATAGAGACACGGATTCATTTGACGATGGGGTGGACAGCTGCACAAAGGAATGGTACCTTGCGCCAGCTCTGAAGCCGCTGCTCACCGAACATGCATCCTAAAGGCCACACAAAGAATGTCACTGCCTCTGCATGTGCACACCTCAAGTTGCCTCTGTTTTCAGCCTCCCTGAAGACAAGTGGGAGCCTACAAAAGTAGATTTAAAGTGGATCTAGCTGGCTTTGTGCAGGTGGGGTGATGAAAGGAAGGGAGAGGGAGCTGTCAAGCTTCTGAAATACACTCATCTTTGGAGCTGTGAAGCTACAGCCTTCAGAACTCTCTAAACAAGGAGTAGCAGGCTGTTTGCAAGCTTGAGGATACAGAGTGTGATATATGTGAGCAACTCAAAACTAAATGGTCCAGCCTCACAATGGCACAAAGTCTCTAATAAAAAGATTTGTATATCTTCCTTCAGCTCTAGGATTTCAGGGATTGTGCTGGCCTGATGCTCCGTGAAGTGAGGAAACTAAAATTGGCAAAAGAAGATAAAACAAAGTGATTACACTTTTGAATGAGTGCAACCCAAAGTGGAAAAACTTTGAAAAAGGTGAAAATCTGCATAGTAGGACAGAAGACAAGAGAGGTGGGATGACATGCATGGCTGGTAGAAGAAATGGGAAAGAACTGATGCAATATAAAAGAAGCAAGAGAAGTAAGATCAGGACACAGATCAGTGTAGTAAGCAGCAGAAACACTTGAAGAACAGATTTTGAATGCTTCCACACTAACTTTACAACTGCCTGGTTCTTGGCTTCCTCTCGTATTCAGCTGAAACCTGAGCACAGCCACCATCCAACCCAAGGCCTCCATCTGTGACTCATCCAATCAGCCTTATCAAAAGTTGCAAGCAGGCCACTTTGGATAAACTGGGCTAATCAAACGCTGATTGACTTACATGCCAAACATGCCATTAGCCCACAAGAGCGTGGTTCGGAAAACATGCGAGGATGCTAATGAACGCAGGCATAGGCTGGAAATCTCCAGTGTCTCTCTCTGGATGGAAGGCAGCCATGACTCGGATGGCCAAAAGGTTTCGCAAATCAATCCAACAGAGGAGGCCCAGTGCACCAGCTGGCGGGAGATCAGATGCCTCTCTCTGCATAATTTCAGCTTTGATATGGCAAAAAGGACACTGTTCAAGGGAACAAATCTTTTGCTCGTATTGCCTGGCAAGCCTTGCAGTTTGGCAGAAGAGCTAGAATGGGACATCAAATGGATTGAACCCATGGAAAGTAATGAAGATGGACTGCACTTGAACTTTGTTTTAAGATCTTAATCAAATGATTTCTATGTATTAGACTTATTAAAGACTATGTTGTGGTGAAACCTCCTCTGGCATTACCTAGAAGATTTAACTGGAGATTATGGTATGGCCTACTATAAAGCACACGGGTTGAAGTAGGTTAGGAGAACCTTTTCAAATCCCAATGCAAAAGTTGAGCTGTCCATTAAGTCAGAGCCTGCACTGGGAGACATAATTTAATTTCACCACACACATACACACACACACACACACACACACACACACACACACACACACACACACACACACACACTTGCTGCCTTGACTCAAGCAAGAGGCAACAGAAGGGCAGAGATTATGGGTGTCAGAGCACATACACGCCTTTATGGCCCTGTAGTCAAGCTGCTGAGGGTGTTATACTGAATTTCTCAGGTCACTCAGGAGGAACATCACCTCAGAGGAGAAAGTATATAGAGGTAGATCAAACAGATCAGCCTGCATTACACTTGCTGTTTGACCCCATTAGCCTATACACTTTAATCACCACTCTGTCTCAATATATTCCTCCCTCTAAGTCTCATTTCAGCAAAGCTCTTCAGTTCCCTTTCTCCTTTCTTATCATGTCCATTCTCTCATTCTGTCTTCAAAGTAAAACTGGAGAAAAAATGCCATTATTTTATAACTCTTTGTAACAGAGCTGCTTTTCTGTATGGCCATAATGGTAGAGATTTCAGAAAGAAGCCTCAAACCACAGGCTGTGGAACAATAGCATTGCTTTCTGAAGACCAAAGGTTCATTTTCTAAGATGACCTTGTGTTCTCAGACTCTTCTAAGATCCCCTGTGTATTTACTAGTGTCTAGAAGGAGTAATCTCTCTTTAACTAGACCAGCTGCAGTCCAGCATTGACAGCTCGAAGACAGATCATGAGGCAAAAGACTGTAGACGATGCTTCCATTAGCTGGAGGCGGATTTCACCGAAGCTCTTGACAGGTAAAGTACGGTCGGCCAAAGCTGATCACTCTTTGATGCAGTGGATCAGGCTGCACAGTCAAGTAAAGGTAGAGTACTCAACAAAGAAGCAAATTTTGCATATCCACTAAGGCTCTGGGAATGGCTGCACTGCCTGTGCATAGCTTGAAACATTGGGTACTTAAAATGTCACTAGTTTTCATGCTGAGTTTAGTAGCTACCTAAGCAGGTGTAAGTGTTGGGCATGCCAAAAGGAACAATACGGACAGCACTAACAAAACAAAACATCATGCAGTTTGGTGATAGTATAGCTAACATTCACAGGTTAATGTCAGTGAACCTTTATTGTTCACCTTGGCGGAAACTTGTCTTCGCAGTCTGATACAACACAGTGCAGGCCTCACAAGCATGATATATACACAAATACACACAACAGAAATAACAATAACATAATACCAACACCAGCACCACCAATAACGATACCAAACAACACGCAGTCCTTATCACGGCAAGGCGCTTTCATTCAGGGCTGCTATGGCCGAGGGTACAAAGCTTCTTCCATAGCACGCCCATTTCCATGGCAGTGCACCGTATCTGCGTCCAGATGGGAGTAGTGTGAAATATTGGTTAAGGGGGTGGCTTGGGTCGTGTGCAATGGTTCGTGCTCTGTTTTTGGTGGCTTTGCTGTTGAGGTCTGTCAAGTCTGGAGTATGGAGGCCTATTGTCTTGGATGTAGTGTCTGTGATGTGAATGAGTTTGTTCCTGTTGGCAGCAGTTAGTGTGTTAAAGAAGCAGGGTAAACAGTACAGAAGAATGGGCTGGACTATGCTCTTGTACAGGAGGAGTATGTGACATGGGGAAAGGGAGAGTGCCCTGAGTTTATGAATGGCTGAAAGTCTCTGTTGGCTTCGTTTATGGATATCAGTGCTGTGTTGTTCGAAGCTGAGTTTATTGTCCATAGTGAGTCCAAGGTATTTGAAACATTTAACCATTTCTACTGATTCATTGTTAATACAGATGGGATGATGGGTAATGTCAGTTGATGTTCTGGTATTGCTAAGAATGAGTTCTTTGGTTTTGCTAATGTTGAGCTGTAGGTAGTTGTAAGTGCACCAATGTTCTAGGTGGAAAATGGAGTGTTGATATGATGTAATGGAGTTACTGTCATTGAAGAGTGCCAGGACAGCGATGTCATCAGAGTATTTAAAGTATTTGGTTACAGGCGTAGGACTTACACAGTCGTTGGTATAGAGGGTGAAGAGGAAAGAGCTTAGTACACGCCCCTGCGGTGCACTGGTGTTGATGGTGGTGGGTGGAGACATGGCTGGCCCAGTTTTGACTGCCTATGGCCCATCACTGAGGAAGTTGTGGATCCAGTGGATTATAAGCAACATCCAAGGCTCCAGTTTAGTGAGATCATAGCTAACATCCATAACTCCAATCAGACAATTGCTATCAACGATAGCTTCAGTTCAGTGAGAACATAGCCAACATTTATCAGTGCTGAAAATTTTCTAGTTGCATCATCATGGTGAATCCCACTGAGATCAATGAAATTTCACCCATGAAATGTCACTGGCAAAAGCTTGTGCACCAAGCATAATTTACTGTAAGTAGAGTAAATGTGATTACTTTTTGCCTTTGCTTAAATACAAACTTGCAGAAAATTAGTGCAATCCATTCCTATTCTCCTTCACCACTAGTTCTTCATTACATACTTAATGTTGCTTTCTTTAATCACAATAAAATGACCGTTCTCCACCAGTGCTCTGGCCATCTGCTGAGGTGTGTAGGGAAAAGATACAGTGAGGGAAGAGCAGGAAACATTGCACACACTTTATGATGTAGTGCACGTCTGTATGGGTAAATAAGTTGGATTGAAATGGGTCGGCGACTGAAGCCTCCAGAGTTCTCGCCGAGGTGAGCCATGCTTGGAAGAGGACGTGTTTGTGTGCGCACAGCCTCTAATCATGTCTCGACAGACCATTTTAAAGTCAGTGCATGCATGAAAGATCCAGCACGGAAAGGTTTGCCAGTAAGCTTTGATTATGTGCAATGATGGGGAGTGTTTGAGGTATTTGTGGAAAAGATTAGCTTTGTGCTAAGACTAAGAATTGGGGATGCAAAGTGAAAGGATCAAAGGACAGGTAAAGTTAAACACAAACAGCTTCAAAGAAAGAAATCCAAAAAAGCGCTGAAGGATTTTAGGCACTGCATTGTATGTCACATATTTCCGATTTGGAAAAATATACTGAAGAGTCTGAACCCCAGCTAAGACAGCTAACAGAAAGTTACAGTGAATTATTGGTGTTGCTGAGCCAGATGTGATCTTGTAATTGAGAATTTTAAAACTAAATGTAGATAGGGACTTATTACAGTGCAAAGAACCTTTGGGAACATCAAAGGAGGGGTGATCATAAACAGACAGCCTCATTATACCATGGTTGTAACCTAAGGCCAATCATGTTTTCGCATTCTTCTGACAATAGGGACAATACTCCAGAACTTTGACTCATGGTGTTCTTCATATGTTTCACTGGAAGTTTCTTTAGTCGTCTTTTCAGTCATGCTATCTTAAGTTACATCCATGGTATTATGAGAGGATTATTGTCTGTTGATAAGTACCCTCTCCAAGCTCAATAGCACTGCATAAAATGTGGAGCCTAGTTAGTGGGTGGGAATTGGCAAGGAGCAAACTGGAGAGAAGATTGGGCAAAAATAACAACAAATGTCCTCTTGCAAGAGAAGTGAAAGAAATTATCCATTAAACCAAAATAACTGTGATGTCTTCAAGCACAGTATTTGAGCTAATTCCAGGGAATCATCTGTCATGGCCTTGCCCCTTTTTGTCTAGCTTCTCTTTATAATTGAAATTATTCATAGACACAGTTTGATTGCATGCATACATTTATAAAAAGCTTTAACAATTTTAATGAATTAGTTTTTCAGGCCCCAGCTTTTGTTCTGCCTGACGCTTTCAGAATTACATCATATGAGGGTGCCAGCGAATCTTAAAAAATACTCAGTACCTTAAATTTCACAGCGAGCCAGACTATAAATTGTGTTGCATTTATTTGTTGCTTCATATGAAGAAATGCAAAGAAGTATAGATATTGTGTAATCTATAATAGTATCTATAATCTATAGTGTAGATTATAAAAAGATGTTGTTTGATACTAATATTATTGTATCTCTGGAAAAAAGTAAGAGACCACTGGTAATTATTGTCATTTTGTTTAAGAGTAAACAAGAGATTTATTTTCTTTGAATTATTCAAGTTTTGTGAACACTGCATCATTTCTCTTATTTTGATATATTGTCATTCCTTTAAAATTATGCTTTAAAGAACAGTATTTTTATTTGTAAATTAGGAGAATTATTGTCAGCAGCTCTTAAAAACTATCGCAAAGCTGATCAGTTCAAAACTTGCACCTATAAAAGATAAACTGAACCTTTTTCCAGCGGTCCCTTATTTTTTTTCCAGAGCTGTACAGTTTAACTTACACACAGTAACACCGGCAGGACATACCCTTTCTAACTGTAGCGGTTTCTTTGAGCATTGGGAAGAATTCCAGTATTTGGAGGGAATTCCTTTGTGAACATTGCATACTGTGTTTTTGTCGGTGGCTTTTCTTTATCTCTAGGAGATTGTAGCTCGTGATCCAATTCATCAAAGCCTTCAGAAAAAAGGGAACTTGTATTTTCTTCCTAAAATACACATACATCTTTTATCACCACTCTTTCCAAGCTTTACTTAGAAATAATTTGTTTGACATTAACCATTGGCAAGTGTGATTCCCCAGAGAAAGAAAGAGCAAGAGAGAGAGAGAGAGAAAGAGAGAGGTGGGGGGCAAGGGGAGAGCAGCTGGAGAGCTGTGAAAAATTCAACTGAACCTTACCTTTTTATAATCAAAATCAGCTGCATACAGAACACTGTAACTGTGATTTTCACAAAGGCTATTGTCCACCTCCTCTAGCCATATTTTGTCTCCTGGCACACATGTTCATATCCCAAAATGGAAATAAGAAGATAAGAAAGAACTTTATTCATCCCGAGGGAAATTCTTTTGTCATAAACATGCTCAATGCAGCAAAGGGA
>JBBJLS010127130.1:0-17131 GCA_037577275.1 Bryconaethiops microstoma | reverse complement strand
CGGGCTGAGCTTGAGAACTCAATGTCTGTGTACAGACTCACCTGATCTTCCTGCTTAAATACTCACTGCGTGACGTCCTTTCCGACCCTGATTGACGTCACGTGTACTGGTATGTGTGACAGTGTATGTTACAGGTGGTTGTTTTACATTGAAATCCAGTAAAATTTACAAATGTTTCTGTAAAGTTGTTTACACTTGTACAGTCTTTTTAAAAGAATAATTCTAGTAACCACAGCTGCCAGCTTTTTTTCGTAAAAACAGGAGTTTTTTTACAGTGCAGCAATCTACTGAACATCAGCGATCTCCTGAACACCAGAAATCTACTGAACATCAACAATCTACAGAACACCTATGGAACACCAGCACTCAACTGTACATCAACAACCTACTGAATGTCTATGGAACACCAGCAATCTACTGAACATCAACAATCTACTGAACACCAAAGATCCACAGAACATCAACGAGCTAAAGAACATCAGCGATCTACTGAACACCAGAAATCTACTGAACATCAACAATCTACTGAACACCAGCGATCCACTGAACATCAACGTTTTACAGAGTATCAACGGTCCACAGAAGATCAACGGTCCACTAAACATCAATGATACACTGAAGATAAACATTCCACAGAGGACAAACAGTACCCTGAAGAAGAAAGTTCAACAGAAGGTGAAAAAGGCACTGGGCACAGGTGAGCATATGCTTGATAATTCTTTTAGCTGATATTATGATTATTATTATTATTATTAATAATAATGAACATTTCAGTTAAAAGACAAACAGAAACACAGATATGTTCAAAGAGGTTTTCTGGATGTAATTTGTTTTGCAGAAAATGTATGTTCCTGCACTGTGTGAAAAACTTTGGGGCCAATTCTCTCTTTGGATGTTCAAACAATAATAAGTTTGTGTTCCACATATACTACTACCAAGAGCTTGCACAACTTGCCTGTCTGTAAATCAATGCCACTCCCAGAGTAGGCTTTCCATGAAAAACTGGGGGTTGCTTGACCTTGGGTTACCGCTCACAATGCAATGGTAAGGTTGGACACACTACACAAAAACGTGGCAGATTCCTCTGGGCTTCTTGCCTGGGTCGACAGCATGACTGGTCAGAGTTTCTGGCCTGGGCAGAGTATGCCCTGAATTCACTGTGCTCAGTGGTGATTTTTTCTATAATAATTGTGTCCGGTTTAAACTGTTTAAATAAGTTTAAATAAAAAATCATATATCATATCGCCCCATCTTTCCCTAGCTTTCTAAAACCATGTGAGTGAACATTGAAAATAATGTTTACATAACTTAATAAACAATCTTGATGAATAACTTCTACAATCTTTTACTTAACCATTGTAGCAGAAGTGGAGAAGCTGCAGAGCAGTAAGAGCCGTGTCTTCTTTAACCCCTGCATGTCACGGTTCAGGTCGGCGCCCGCTGGAATGCACCAGTGGACTATGCACTGACCCCATCGGACTCTCAGGTGTAGCCTCATCTAGCCGGCATTAGGTTAATTAGGTTCTGCCGGCTAGACTTAGCCTTAATTATTGAACCTCTGTTCATTGGCTCATGACGCTCCCTCCAGTGTATTTAAGTTCACCCCTCCTTAGTTTGCGTCATGGGACCATACTGATTCTTCTGCTAGACCTAATCCTTGTTTCTCTCGCCCTTCCCTTTTTCCCGTGCCCTTTAGACTGGCCCTCGCGCCACCTTTTTGTTCCTTGTTTTCTGTAAGTAAAACCCTCTAACCATGGAATTCTGCACTTACCTTCCTCCCCGACGCGATTCCCGCATACATTTAAAAAAACCCTAAAAATCGGATGTCCACAGAGCTCCTCTGATGCCAGGTGATGCCATCAGTAAAGACGTCTTTGTTTCTTCATTTTAGGCTAACGGCACTAACACTAGAAGTTAATAGTCACCCAAATCTTTTACCATAAACATAAACTCAAAACTTTGGACCTTCAAATTTTTTTCAGCTCTTCATTAAGGAGGATCAGACTTATGGATGTAGTTTAGGACACAGTATGACTTGCTATTTCACAGTATGTCAGCTGTGAAATTGAGCTAAACTTCAGCGCTACAGGTAGATGTTTAACATGATACCAGAGCTGCTGTTCACAGAGCAAGACTGATCTAGAATCAGATTCCTAAGTATTAATAAAACCGCAACAGAGACAGTTTCAGTTCCTGAAACCCCTAAATCTGTGCTCATTTTACAGAAAAAGAAGAGCTGGAAAAAGAACTAGCAAACTATAAAAAACATGAGATGAAGAAACAGAAAGTTCAGAAAGACAATATAGATGCTGTAGTGAGAGAAACAAATCAACATCTCTAACCACTTTTAATGGAACTGTGTTATTCTGCACTTCACCAAAACCCAGGATTTTCTGATCTCAACTCAGTGATTGAGTGACTGAACCTTTAGTTATATATTGTTATTAATGATTAATGAAAAATGATATTCATCTATGTGAAGACACGGATCATGTTTATGATTTTATGCACAATTACTTAACAAGGTGGAAAACAGATAATATCAATATTCAACACTTAATTTATATTAATCTCAGCAATTGTTTAAATTTTCAAATGATCACTTCTACAACATTTCATAGTAAATCACCATGTCCCATTTTCACTAACCTCCGACAAACTCTTTTAACATATCATGAACTATGTTGCACCACATTTGAACAAGTTATCAATTATGTGATATTTAACAAAAACTTTCAGAATTTTAAATAAATCATCACATTTTGAACTAATGACCAAATCAGAATCAGAATCAGAATCGTGTTTATTGGCCAAGTATGTGAGCGAACACGTACAAGGAATTTGGTTCCGGTCGATGGTGTCTCTCAAGCACAACATTATTAAACACAGCAATATATAAACGACACAATGAACAATATACTGAGCAATATAATATACAATAATATACAATCTACAGTATGAATACGTAATATGGATTTATATTTATAAATATAAAGATAAGTTAACAAATGTATATACATATTATCTGAACATATGTTTATACTATTAATCTAAATATATGCATAGATATGTATACATAAGTGTATAAATCAACAATACAATATAATAAACAATCTAAATCTATATACAGAAAATACAGGATTACAGAAATGAATAAAACAGAGTATACATAAAGCGCAGTTGCAGTCTTGTAGTGTGAAGCAGTGTGACAGTTAAACTGTTTAGGAGGGAGATGACGAGGAAAGAAACTCTTCCTGTGTCGGGTGTTCGTGGTCTGCAGGCTTCTATACTGTCTGCCAGAGGGCAAATCTGCAGTATTTTTAATAAAATTATTATATCATTACATTTCATGAACACACTTTTGACTTTAGAATTAAGCACAAGTTTTCAATATGTAAATTAAACTTTGCCATGGTACTGCCATGTTGCCAATGACAGCATCTGGTATCTATTTCTTTGTCAGTGGGAAGACTGGCATTGCATGCTGTTCACCAGTGTATTGTAATCTGGTGTGTAACTTGAGTGAGTGCACCAGTGAGGTGTGTTCTGTGTTTGTTCTTGATGAAGTTTATGTCAGAAAAACACAGAGACAGGTTGAACAAAACAGGCTGGCAACCTTCATAGCTTCTGTGCATACACCACTGTACTTTTCTGTGTCAACAAGGCACCAAAAGTTTGGTGCAGCCTGGTAGGCTTTGAGGTGGAGATCATTTTGCAGTGTTACAATTTCGATCACCACTTGTCTAGCATCTAAGTTGAACGTTGCACTTAGTTGCTCAGCAATGCATGTTATGTCCATGTTCACGAAAGGACTGCAAATAAATGACAACCACGGCTCAAGATGATCAAGGTCACAAAACTTGTTCTCAAACTCTTGCTCAAGTCTGTTTATGACTTGACAGTACTTTTCTGCAACTTTGTCAAATGTCTCAGATGCATAAGCATTGTCTTGCAGCACAGACTGCACAGAGGGAAAGTAAATGCAAAGAGAAAATGTTCATCTTGACTTTAAATGCATTTAAAGCACTTATCATATCAACAATAGGATTTCTGTGTGTAGCAGCACGTCACCATATTCAGCTGACATCTCTTCCAATAGCACCTTGAATATCCTATGCTGTTTCGCTTTCGTGCTCCGAGCCTATCACTTTTGCGCATATAACCTGCTAGTGAATGATGCAGTGGTAATGCAGAAATTACCACTGCATCATTCACCAGCAGGTGATATGGGAAGTCTGGGTCACCTTTACAGTGAGCAATGAAACCTGTATGTCGGCCAATCATAGCAGGAACCCTGTCTGTAGGTACTGCTACCAGCTTTTCCAATGGTACATTTTTCTGCACAAAAAACTCCCCTCGTAGGGCTCTTTAGTGGTAGTAGTGTCAGAAGTTCTTCTTTTGTGGAGAAATCATCAAACACTATCCGGATAAAGACCAACAGCTGCGCTGTACTGCTGCTGTCCACTGAGTCATGGCACTAGATGCTAAACCAACTGCATTTCACCAGTTATCATCATTGCTTCTTTGAAAATGTCCTCATCTGAAAATGCCCTCTTCTTCTTTATCAAAGCTGCCTTAAACTCTTAGGCTTTTGCTGCCTGTAGTGCACTGCCTGGTGGGTAGTTAACATGGTAGCTTTTGGGACACATAGTAAAGTGTCTCTTCACATTGTGCTGCTTTGCCGTCACCACAGTTGCCCCGCAAATGAGACTCACGCAGTTTTCTTTTACAGTAGTAAAAAAAAACTCTTCCTCCCATTCACTGTGAAAATGATACATTTTTTCTTTTTTCTGCCATGTTTTTCAGATAATAAACTGTATTCTGCACCCCATCTTCGCTGCACCAGCTAGCTTACTCTCCACGAACGAACTTTTGTCATGTGCACAATACTGACATTTGAACTGGAATAGAACAGAGTTTACCTAAACTTATCTAAACTTCATGTATAATAAATGTTTTAAATGCTTTTTTTTAAGATAATGTCATTTTCAAATCTGTATAAATGCAAATGTGACTAAGAAGAATAGCAACAGGATAAAATAAAATTTTAGACACAGCTCACTGGTGCTATTTTTAGAACAGGTCTGTGGGTGACTCATGTTGCCATAGGTATCATGTTGGTGACCCCTGGTGTGGAGACTATGCTCATTTCTACCTGGACCTTCAGTCTTCATCTCTTTTTCTTTTTCATGTGTGTCTGAGCCCTAGAATACCTAATCAATAACAAATACATTGAGTTTTCACACTCAGGACCTGAACAGTGTTTTCACACTGTTGTGGTAGTTATGATGGTCCTTCCAGAGCTAAAACAGGTCATCTGGTTCCAAAAGGTAAACATACAGTACATTCTGCAAAGAAACTACTGATAATTAATCAAGGGCTCAGGAAACTGCACAGGACAATAAAAGTTCTGATAGCCAGTCAGGGGATCAGGGAACTGAACAGGACAACAAAAAGGAGTTCAGGGAGACTGACCCAAGCTGGCAAAACCATTCAAGCTAAATTTAAACTAAATTCAAAACTCAAATCTGACCAGAACCTGCCCACATGTAGTATCATTTCAGACAGTTTTTTTTTTCAATCAGTTCGTTTTCACCCTGTCCCCTCCCTTTTATCATCCATGAGGTGATTGTGATTGATGTACTGTTGAAGTTCTCCATGGACCAAGGTGCAACATGTAGCAACATTTAACAGATTGCAAATATCCCAGAGACAACAGACAATAGACAACACAATGAATAGACAATTGATAGTGAACGTGGGGTATGTACTGAACTTCAGGTTAAACGTTATGTACTTTTAACCTTCCTTTAGAAAAGCGAAACAGAGTATTATAGGCTATAGGCTTTCTTTCCCTCATTTCTACTGGCTATACAACCGTACGCTCTGTTGCTGATTCAAATACAATAAATAATATGGACGTAATCATATTTGTGCTCCTGCTGATTTGTAACATGCTGATTTTTAACAAACAAACCTGAACAGAAACAGCAGCTCTTAGTAGCCGTCAAAGCACAGTAAACATACAATCAACACAGTCAACATACAGTCAACACATGGTCAACACATGGTCAACACAATGTCTAAGTGTGGGCGTGTGTTATGATCTGGGTTTTGACCTCTTTCTCTCTCTTATTCAGCATAGGATAACAAGATTGGAAGCTCTGTATTAACCTGATGCAGGGGGTTGACCTTGGACCAGAGTCTTTTTGTAGCCAGGCCTTTGCTGTGACTCAGCCACAGAAACACACACTAGATGTCTGCTCCTACTGCTTCCTCGATTCTGCAACACCAACTGCTTGTAATTCTCAGCAGTGGAATGCTATTCTTTGCAGCATGCCTGGAAGAGGATGTTGGCATTGGCATGCTGTGCTCCAGCCCTATGCACCATTGTGAAGTTGTAGGGCATCAAAAGAGGTCTCATGTACTAGGATGCCATCCAAATAGACCAGGCACTCCTGACGTGGGATGCCAGCCAGTACCTGGTCCATCATTTTTCAATAATGGCAGGTGCACTGCCCAAACCAAAGTGAAGAACCTAACTGCCAGAGCCCCTATCACCATTCTGGGTGTAAAGGAGAGAGAAGCTGGTCCATCTTCCACAGTCCAGAGAAATAAGATAACACATGGATATGTGGAGGGGAAGCATCTTCATGTGTTAGACACACCAGACCTGTTACAGTCTGAATGTTCTCAGGAGGAAATCAGACACTGTGTCCAAGCGTCCGCTCCAGGACCCCATGTTCTCCTCATTGTCAATCCAGTGAAAGAGTCTACAGGAGAGGAGAGAGGGATTCTGGAGAACATAGTTTTTGTAGAGCAACAGCATAGTTCTTCTAACTGTCAGATCAGAAGACCAGGAGATTTGGAGACTTGTAAAGAAATGTGAGAACAGGTTTCACTGTCTGGAGACACTGACTGGAGACAAGCCTCAGAGCTGCTGAAGAAGACTGGGAAGATGCTGGAAGAAAACAGAGAGAAATTCTACAGCAGTAATGTGATAGAAAATGCAACCCACCGATTGAACTCCTCTGTGTCATAATATAAAGTTGCTGCTGTAAGCATTACCTTGCCAAGTCTTATCCACCAGCCCAGATTAATAATAATTTGTGTTCTGTCATATAAATGTATTGTAATAGTGTTATTTTTATTTATTTATTATTATTATTGTAATAGTGTTTTGGTGCAGCTACAATACAGTGCAGATACTAACAGTTACTATACTTATGGTCAACTATATAGATATATAGATTCCAACTAGTGTATGTTTTTGGGTTTGTTTATTAACTAGATTTTACAAATCAAATACAGTACCATACATGTAATTTTAGGATCATCTCATAAAATATTTAATGATGGCTTTATCAATGTATATCATAATAACCAAAAAAACATTGTTTGATTTAAACACTAATCAGTGTGTTTCTAGGTAATGCCGAGGACTATTGTGTGGTTTGTTTCATGCTGGAAGGTGATGCTGAGTGCAGTGTGATTAAAATGAACACCATAAATGCATAACGGTCATTATTTTCTAATTATATTTATAATGTTAGTTAACACACACACATACTATAACCCCCTGCCCCTTCCACCTCCTCAGGTGCAGTGTGACTTTTGCCACAGATGGGCACATTTCGAATGTGCTAGATATGATAGGAGCCAGTTTAATGCCAGTGATGTGGTGTTCTTTAACCAGGAGGGATTCCCTGCAAAGTGTACACCCAAAAATTTGGTGCTGCTCAGACTCTCTACAGTGAGACCATTGAAGGTCAGCGGAGGGTGCTGGGTATATGTTCTCCTGAAGTTGATGTCAATCTCCTTTATTTAACTAATTTCCTCCAGGATCAATGAAGTTTTCCGATACCAATTCTCTTTTTGCCCACATTTAAGACGAGACTGTTGTCACTGCACTATGTGTGCAGCTGGTTCACCTCATTTTTGTAGTTTGTCTCGTCATTGTTGCTGATGAGACCCACCAGTTGTGTGCAAACTTGATAAAGTGATTGCTGCCATAATGTAGTGTAGAGTCATAGATCAGCAAGGTGTTTGTGGGACCCCTGTGCTCAGTGTGATGGCTCCCAGGTATTTTGTTGCTAACCCAACTTGTTTGTGATCTCTCAGTGAGGAAGTCCAGCAGCCAATTAAAAGAGAGGTGTTCAGACCCAGCTGGTCCAATCTCTGTATCAACTGTGGAAAAAAAATTATGTTGTATGCTAAGCTGAAGTCTATGTTCAGCATTTTCACATGAGAATTTTTAGCGACCAGATGTGTGAAAACAGAGGATATTGTATGATCTGTCAACCTGTAAACTGAAAGGGGTCCAGAGTTGGAAGAATGTTGGTGCAGAATTGGAGAGCAACTTACAATTACTAGTTACAGCGAAAGTCTCCCTGGAATCACTGAGGGTTAAGTGTCCTCAAGGTGGTAGAAAGTGGGGGATTGAACTTGGAACTTCGTGATCATCGGGTTACCCACTAGGGTGCTACCACCCCTACAGGGAGGTGTTAAAATAAGTCCAAAGAAGTTGCTGAGATTGTTCAGCAGAGGGATGTTTCTGTCACAGGTCTGTGGTTGAGGTTTGTAGTCTGTGATGGTTTGGATCGCTGGCCACAGCCTCTTTGAGTCTCTGCTGTCTCACAAATGGTTTGTTATCAGCAGGGTCACCAGCTCTGAATGCAGTGTTCCAGGCCCTCAACAACCTGTGAACTTCCCATCAACCCTGGCTTCTGAATAGCCGATGTGGAGATGGATTTGGTGTGCGTGACATCAGTGCATTATGTGATGTAGGCCACTACAGACTCTGTATATTCCTGGATGTTTGTTTCGGTTGTAAATGGCTGCTTGTTTGAACAGGTCTAAATCTGTAATGTCCTGGAGTGTCGAGGTGGCTCCTTCCAGCCACTCCGGCACCTGTTTCAGAACTAGTTTGATTGCCCTTGGTCTGTATGTTGGTATTAGCATAATAGTGACGTGGTCAGATAGGCCAGTGTAGGGGAGGGGTGAAGCTCTGTATGCTCCTCTGCGGGTTATCAGTGTTATTTCCACTTGTTGGAAAAACAACGTGCTGATTTATGGTCTGCATGGATAAAATCTACAGCCATAATGAGAAGTCTATCAGGATGGTCTATCTGGCATGATACATGTTCACTGAGAGCCTCATTTCTGCTGCTGTTGGAGCTGAGGTTAATGTAAACAATGACCAAAAGAATGGCTGTAAAATCCCTTGGTAGACAGAAAGGTTGAAACATAATGATCATAAACTTCATAGCTTGCCAGAGCTTGCAGTGTTTGCAGACCACCACGGCATCATGACACCAAGCATCACTGATGTAAACACAAACTCTACCACAGTGAGACTTACCTCTCATACCCATGGCTCTGTCTGCTCGGAAGAACGTTAGCACCCTACTTATACCAAAGAAAACAACAGCACATGCGTGAAAATGCACGTGCGTGAATTACCTCCAGGAGACAGCAGTTCAGTGTACACTGTACAGCACAGCACTTAAACGGGTTTTCCTCTGCACTGTTTTAAGGGTAATGTATTAAGCTAAGTTTAAAATGAAATTGAAGTGTTTTGGAAGCATAGTTGGAGGCAGTTTTAGAGTTTACACTATGAAAATAGGCATTTTTAGGCATTTCTTTACCACATGAAAAATTTACGGTTTTTCACAATTCGCGGATGCTCTTGGAATGTAACCAACACTGGTTTACTGTATTTATATTTTTGTATTATTTGTATAGAGAACTTTTCATATTATTATGTTGTGTTGAATAGCTTTTATTATTTTGGTTATGCTGCTTTTTTTGTAACAATGCAAATTTCCCAGCTGTGGGACTAATATAAGTTTATCTGATCTATGTGATCTATCCTGTCAGGCTGATACAAACAGCACATGAAGTGTGGAGAACCAATCAGAGCGCAGTGAGTAAATTCAAACACAACCGCACAAGAAACATCAGACGGTCTGGTGAACTCAGTGGGTGGAGCTCCTGAATATTGTTACATTATCAATGCATACATTATTCTTTATTTCAACTTTTGTAAAAATGGTAAAGTATCAATTATTAAAATGAATGAATAACATGATTAACAAACCCAAACACATAAAAACAGACAATGCAAATCCTTGAAATCTCTTGTACAGTTTACAGCTGATTTTCATTTACTGTGTCTTCCAACCATCTCAGAGGTGAATTATCTAATAATCTCTTATCAAACACTACTGGATTTAAAGTCATTAAAGTCTTAAAAATTGGGAGGACAAACAGCAGTTGGTGATTCAGAGCTGTTCTACACAATGACCTGAAGAGGTCAGTAAAGAGTAGAAAATCAAAGTGAAAGTAATATTTACAGGAAATGTATTTATCAGGAACTGTGAAGGTGAGTAGCAGTAGTTAGTCTCCTTATTCCTTTGCTTTGTTTATTCGCCTACTTCCTTACCTATTCACTAATATTTTTCACTCAATGTGTGTGTGTGTGTGTATGTTTTGCTTTCTGTTTCTCGTGTTAACAATCTTTAACTGTTTTTTCGGATTAGAGTCGGTATTTAAAACTGAACAGAAGGTGTAACAGGGATGGGGGGTAATTGTTTTTATTGCTGGAGAAATGTCAGCAGAAAGAAGACGTCTAGCTGCAGTGCACCTGGACAAATATTTAGAAAAAGATGTAAATATAGATGAACTGTGTAAAATAGTAATCATATAATAAAAATATGTACTTTCACAGACTGAATGTGGTGTTCATGCATGTCAGTTTTAGTTCAGATAGCAATGTATGAGTTAGCAACTCAGATTAGACATGTTTCGATAAAAGACCTATATCCAGGAATACAGGTGTTATGGAGAAGTTACAGACTACAGTTGTAGGAGGGGCTAAGAGTGCCAATATTAAATATCCAATTTTAAATAAGATAAGAGATAAGATAAGATAAACCTTTATTAGTCCCACAAGTGAGAAATTTGATTAAAATAATTAATGACACATTTAAGTAATTCTACAGTGATACAAGAGAGTACTGTTTTCCACACATCTGATTCCTTTTTTAAAATACAGTAATAATATTTGCAAGCCTGGTGTAAAATGTCATTATAGAAAAACAGAACATCAGTTATCTACTGAACATCAACAATCCACAGATGATGAGAGGTACAACGAAGATTCATCATCCAGTGAGTGAGTGGATTCTTCATAATTCTTTCAACTGATATTATTATGATTATTATTACTATGTAATATATTCTTTTTCACTGCAGTTTTCATTTGTGTTACAACATCTCAAAAAATTAAAAAACAGCACAACCGAACATTATGAAGAGACACTCGACTTCCAGCAGCTGAGCTGTGAATGATTCTCCAATACTGCAGCACATCTGCTTTACCCAAAAAACACAAGAAGATGTCACAGGTAGAAGGTGAACAAGAACGTACCTTGCCTTGTAGTTGGCCCGTGTAGCGTGACAGATGAACCTAAGCGCGGATAGAAGCGAGAGGGTTGGTTGAATCATTCATTTAGTCTGTAAACGCTCTACTACAGAGTTATGATTCCCACCAGAATCAGCGTTCACACTCATGCACACAGTAAACAAAGTGTACTCACGTGAGCTTGAAGATGAGATGGCCAGACGAGGAGTTGGACTCAATGACTGAGCAACGTGATATTTCCCTTTTCCTGTTTATATACTCTGTGATGTGCTCATTTCCAATGCCCTGTGCGCGTCACGCGACTGGTGCACGTGACAGAAGATCCAAGAACTAAAAAAGTAACTGACAGAGAGACAGACAGAAAGACAGACAGAGAGTTGGAGACAGACAGACAGAGAGACAGACAGACACAGAGGGAGACAAAAGGGCCAACAGAGAGAGAGACAGACAGGGAGAAAGACAGAGAGATAGACTGAAAGACAGACAAACAAACACCTAGACAAACACATGGACAGAAACACAGGCAGACAGAGAGACAGGGAGAGAGTCAGAGAGAGGCAGATAGACAGACAGACACACAAACAGTGAGACAGAAAGACAGACAAACAGAGACAGACAGAATGAGAAACAAACAGGGAGAGAAAGAAAGAGAGACAGACAGACAGAGAGAAAGACAAGCAGACAGACAAACAGTGACAGAAAGAGAAACAGACAGAGAGAGACTGACTGACAGGAAGAAAGACAGAGAGACAGACTGACAGAGAGACACAATGACACAGATATACAGATAGACAGCGACAGAAAGACAGACAGAGACAGATTCAAGATTCAAGATTTTTATTTGCAATTTGTGCATAAAACCAAGAGTCCATGCACATTGGAATTCTAGTGCAGAGCTCTCTGACTCAAGTGTAGAGAAGTTTAGAGTAGAGTAAAAAACAAAAAAAAACAAAAAATAGAGCATTTAAGACTATATAAAAGCAGAAAATAGAGCATTTAAGACTATATAAAAACTATAGACTATATAGACAATATAAAAATATCTACAGGGGAGAGAAGTGTTTTTTTTTATTACAAGTACTAGCCAAGGATAATCCAAGTTGTATTGCAGATATTGCACAGTTATATTGCACAGTGTTTTTACCTGCCTACAGAAAAGTGTGGGTGAAAATTTAGGCTTCATGCTGAATGTTCTGTTGCCAATACAAATACAATTACGATGCATTTCTAGTGAGACTGTGTTTTCTATGATAACTGAAGTTATTACTACGTGGTTACTATGGTGTTGCTAGAATGTTACAAATGTTGCAGCAGTTTCATTCTGGCATCTCCAACTTTCTGTTAGGGAACTTTAAGAGGATGTAACGTTTCTCACCAAATCTATTTTGAACTGCTCTGCTTACACCTTAAACACTTCATTATAGGGGGATATTGGAAATTAAATGGAGTTCCCTTTTAAGGTGGATGGTGGGCAGGGGTGGTATGCACTTGGCTGCGACAGACAGATTAAAACAGTGCAGACAAACAGCTGTTATCCAGCAATACACTCAAACTAACAATCTTAATCTGTGAAGGCTCACAAATAGACACATTTTCTCCCACAGTACTGTATTGGAAATTTTGAACTAATATGCATTTTGAACTAATGATTGAACCTCTGTTGGACTTACACTAGCCTTATGCTGCATGTGGAAAACTTATGGTAAACATGTGATTCCTCATATGATTCAAATTGTGCTTAAGGCACTAACTTACTATAGATCATTACAATGTATATCCTGTTTTAATATTGATCATGCTCCCTCGAGAACATTGTGTGTATTCATGTGTGTAGTCATTCTTCTGGTATTCATGTGACTGAAAAACAAGTAACAAAAGAATATAGATACTAAGTAACTAGTTCACAGCCTGAGAGAGAGAAGGTTTTGGGATCAGTGCCTTCTCAACTATATAAGGGATAGACCTTGGGATTAGCTAGAGCGGAGAGACATGCTTCTTACTTACTGCTTTCATGAACTGTTTTATTATTTAACTATTTACTAATAAAGGAGATTCTTAAAGGACTTCGTGCTTTGGTGAGTGATTCAACGGAGAATTACCACGACACACTAATTAAATTTTAAACACTCTTACAGCAAAAATGTGTGCAATTAACTTAGATTAATTAATCAGAAAGCTTGTAATTACAATTGTAATTTGTAATTGTAATCTTTTTATCGTGTGACACCCCTAGAATATATATGCATGAATGTACGTGCGTGTATGTTTTGCTATATTCGTGAGAAGTCTGTTGTGGATGACACAGCCGTCAGGAATGTGAGCAATACATCTGTGCATCTGTGCTAACATGCTGTTCCTGAAACGCAACAGTTTCGAAACTACACAAGGAACTTCTTTGAATGGTCAGTCAAGTTATTTTACATGTAGGAAAAGATGAATTTTGCAGTGAGAAATCTGAAATTCTGAAGAAAGACTTCTGGAAAAAACATTCAATACATTGGAGAAGTTGTCGGTAGTTGTCAGAAGTTGCCCGTGGTACCAGCAGGTTTTCCAGGCTGCTCAGCAGAACCTCAAGGACTCAGTTATATCAATTATGTTCAATCTGTTCTGCGGCCATAACAAACATTTTAGACCAAATGGTGTCAACTAAAGCAGGACAGGAATGATAAGACTTTATGCACTCAGTCATTCAGTAAACACTGATTCAGCTGCCCCCAGTCATGATGGTGGAACATCAAACATTATACCTGCTCTGTCCTCTCTTGGTGTGTCTCAAGTAGTGTTTCCAGATAAAGAGGACAAAATTGAGACCCAATATCAAACTCTGGATAACAGTTTTGATGACCTCTTTCTGGCAGAGTTACTGCAGCCACCACCAGAATCACCACATTCACTTCTGTCAGTCTCTTTCAATGACCTCCCTTCCACGCATGGACTTTTCAGAGAAAATGGAGGAACTGCTGCATGCAGGGACTAAACTACCACAGCAACCTATCCCCCACATCCTGAGAGCCAATGTCATGCCCCCCCCTCGGACCATGAGACTGTTCTAGCCCCTCAAATATCGCAGTTAACAGACTTGTCCTTCAACAGCTATGACCTCTCAGAGCACAGACGGTCCTTCATCTCCCCTGACACTAGAAAGCACAGCACACACTGTACCAGCAATGGAAAAAACTGACAGAGGATCCCTGCTGCCAAAGTACCCGAAGCCAAAAATGCAGCATAAGCTGGGATTCAGCTTTTTTTTTTAGAACTTTTGCTATCTCTGTTGTGTGTGGTCATTCAAGAACCAGAATACTCAGAAATCATGGGGTTCTGTTTGGGAATAGAAAGGACAGGGTTAATCAGTCCAATTTATTTCCGATTCCAGATAAATCGGAGACTGTTTAAATCCTTTCTGCATGTTAAAGTTAGCTGTTTTCAATGTTTGATCGCTGTGGAGCTTGATTGGGAAATCTGGAATAATATCCCCAAAATGTCTGGCTAATACAGTTAATACATTATGGGTCGGTTTCACAGATAGGGATTAAGCCTCGTCTTGGACTACCCTTTCCTTTTCAAAGGTAAATCTCCATTCCAGCACTACTTAATCCAGGACTAGGCATAATCCCCGTCCGGGAAACGGACCCTACACGTTTGCCCATAGGATCAACATAACTCCATGTGGAGCTTATTTGATGAAACTGTCAGACGACAAATTCTGTAATAAATGCAGCACAGGCTCCATTGGGGACTTTTTACACGTTTTGGGAATGCCCATCCATTGTTGTGCCTTGTTACATGTAAAATATCTTTCAAAATGGTTAATGGTTAATGTCCCTCTATGCCCAAGCAGATGGCTCTGATTTACTCTTTAACTCACAACAGAAGAGGATTTCATTGATGGCTTTGACCGTTTGAGCCTGATATTAACCTGTCAGCTGTGTGGCATTCCTACATCTTGAACGCGCTACAGTAAAATTCCATAAAGCCACGCCAAAAACAATCAATAACTTGTTATAATTCCTTGTGTACAAGCCTTGTGTCTCAGCCATGCGTAAGACAGACTGTCAATGACTTGAAGTGTCTTTTTACCCTTTTTTTTGTGTCACTACTGTTCATGTATTTATTTATTTTCCTTCTTTTCATATCAAGCATTGCACTGATTTGTGTTGTGTGATTGTTTTGTTATGCCTTAGTAAAAATATACTAACAAAAAAATGTGATCTCTTGTGAACAAGTCCATTTTTAATTTTTTTAAACAGGAACATGGCTGAGGAACAATTGCAGTACAGCAGTTCTTCTTGAAACAGCCCCCCTAAATGTTAATGTACTAAGTGTTTCGTGATTTGGCAGGAAAGTGGGGTTTGTAGCTGCTTTATTTAAAGACACATTGCAAGCAGATTTTACTTGGTGAGTTTAATTCTTTTGAATATTTTTGTACTGTAATAAAAAAGCTCTCCAAGAATTTTACCTACTGTTATCTACAGGCCGCCAAAATACTGTCCAAACTTTGGTGATGAATTCTCTGAAATCATTTCTACAGATTTTAACTTTTAACTTAAACTGCTGAGGTTAATATTCATCTTGATAACACCAAAGCCAGCATTTCCAAAGAACTCATTGATGTGATCCAGCATGTAACTGGCCCAACTCATATCCCAGGTCATACACTAGATTTGGTTATTGGCGTGGTGTCAGTGTTCCTGCCGTGAATGTTAAGAATTTAGCTCTGTCTGATCACTTCAGTGTTTTCTTGGATGTTCCAAATACCCAAACTAGACCTAGAAGTGTAAAAAAGAGGTACATTAATGGGACTTCCAGCCCTAGGTAACATGTTTGTGTTATCTAGTATAGCAGCAGAGTCTATGGATGACCATCAATTTAACTCTAAAGTTCTCTGGGTCTTTGTTACTATAGCACCTGTGAAGGCTAAAATAAACAGAAAGCACCATGGAGAAATCAGAAGAGACAATGCAAAAAAGCTGAGTGACAATGGAAAACACAAAGCCTCAGACTGATTGACCTTTTCAAAGGATGTCTCTGTATTTATAAGTCTGAATTAAACAGGGCCAGACTTATTCTCTGGTATTATTAATAAGAACATTAACACCACGTATCTTTTTGGATCTATAGATATGCTAACAAATTCCTTTACCTCCAGAGTTCCTATTGGCTAAAATATGGCACAACTCTTGGAGAAATAATGCTGCATCCTAAGCCATCTATTTGCTGTCTTGACACTCTACCCACAACCTTTTTAAAAAGTGTTTTCAGCTGTAGCATGTCCAGAATTCTGCAAATTTCGAATGTCTCTCTCTCAGGGATGTTTCCAGCATCCCTAAAGATGGCTGTCATATAACCCCTGATGAAAAAGAAGAACCTGAACACTTAACAATTATAGACCTGTTTCAAATCTCCGATTTATGGCCAATGTCAATGAAAAAGTACCAAATCACTAATTATATAAATTCAAATGGCTACTCTGATGACTTATAATCAGGCTTCCATCATCACCATAGGTCTGATAAAGGTACTAAACATTCGTCTGAATGCAGTAATACGTAATATAACTGTATTTTTAATTTTCTTTTATGTATTTGTTTATTTTCCCCAACCAGAAGCCCTGGATCAACAGTCAGGTACAACACATGCTGCGTACTCGCTCTCATGCATTCAGATCAGGCAATGAGACGGAGTACAAAGCTGCGAAGTACGGACTGA
>JBBJLS010127122.1:0-17132 GCA_037577275.1 Bryconaethiops microstoma | reverse complement strand
GATTAAACTCCAGATTAAACTCCAGATTAAACTCCAGATTAAACTCCAGATTAAACTCCAGATTAAACTCCAGATTAGAATGCAGTCATTAAAGTCCCTGCTGGTGTACTGGTCAGTCGTCCCAATACTGTTGTCCATGTAGTTTATGTAGTTTCTCAGTGTGATATTTTCTTCAGGTACCTGACTAGTATAGTAGAGTATCTGATTAACTGTACACACCCCTAATCCTGTCTCTGCCTTTTTCTTCTGTCTCTGTGAAATCCCGCCCCGCCATGCAGGTGACATAACGCTGACACTCGACCCTCCCAGTACAAAACACTCTGTGGTCACATTTACATCACCTTCATCTTGTACAATGCAGTGATACTGCCGAGGCGTCAGGCAATTAAAATCACTGACTGTTCAGTATAAGATCTTAACGCTGAGAAAAATTCCCTTTCCCACCTCTTTTCTTTTTATCTCCTCTGGATGCGGTGCGAGTTCTGTCACAGCCTTCGGCCCGCGTGCCTGAAACATTCCACTTTCACTCCATTTCAGCCTCTGACACAAAACGGGAACCTGGTAGTGCAAGAATCTGCTCAATCTTTCCAAAAGACTGACACCAGTTATGTGACGTCTGTTAGAGCAACAGACACTTTATACTTAAATGCACTGTTTTTTCCAATTTTCTGCATTTCTCATCAAACCCCTCTGATTCACCTAAATTACAGTTTTAACAAATCTAAGGTGTCTCTCTTTAAGCAAAACATTTAGAGGGATTTGTACTTTTTTGCAGACTTCAATACTCAGGAATACCTTTATTGACTAGAAACAATCTGTTCCATCAGTTCAGTTCCAGTCCTTTATATTTAGCTTCTAATTTTTTATTTTTGAGTTTTTCATCCTGATATGTTGGTTCACCTACTTCTCCCACCTCACACTTTGGAATTTCAGCTTTCGTTTTCAGCCCAAAGTTCCCAGATGAACCTCCACCCTCTGCTGAAAGGTGGATGTTCTGTTACACTGCTGTCCTGTGAGGTTCTCAGTACCCCATTAATTTGAAGGGGACCGACTTTTACTCCTATTTGAGCCATTATTTCATTAAAGGAGCAGCAAGTTTACTTGAAAACAGGTCTAGGTTGCATGTACTGCAGAGCCTGGCTGCATTTTGCCCCTCAGGGCAACTGGTGGCTCTGTGGTTAGGGAGTTGTCCCTGTGATCAGAAGGTTGTGGGTTTGAATCCCAGCACTGCTAGTGGCACCACTGAGGTACCCTTGAGCAAAGTACCGTCCTCACACACTGCTCCCTGCTTCACTTGGTGAATGGGTTAAATATACAGAAGAATTTCTGTATTTTAGTGAGTTCCCAGTGACTTACACAGAAAACTTGAATTGGTCGGAAACTGTTTATGCTGTGACTGCACAGACACACAGAGACTAGAACAATATAAAATATAGTATAAAGTCAAAATCAGACTCCAGAAATGCTCAGAAAACACTCTGTACTATAAACACTCCGCTGTGGTGAATATAAAGAGCGGTGGATATAAATACTATAGACAAATAAATAAAAAGACTGCTGAAGTAGTTTATAAACACAAACAGCAGAACCAGGCCTGGAAAGACTGGAGGAGGCCAGTCTGAACACGTTCAGTCTGTTTTTGGCTGCACAAAAACATCTGATTCCCATTAACCGGCCTGGCTCCTCCTCACACACCTCTCCTGCAGAGGAATGTCTGCACTTCCAGCTGAAGGACAGTGTTCAGAGCTGAGACCAGCCTGGTCCTGGTTCCGAGACATGAGTTAGGAGTTCAGCTCTGCCAGAGTGTGTGAGTGTGTGAGTGTGTGTGTGTGTGTTATGGTCGTTAAACAGAACAGAAGCTCTGCAGTTCAGCAGTAAAGTCTCTCTCTCTCACCCAGCAGCTGCTGCAGGCTGGTCCTCCTGCTGGTCTCCTCTGCAGCTCTCTCTGGTTCTCTGGTTCTCTGGTCTCGGTTCTTTTCCGGCTCAACTTCCTCGAGCTGCAAGGTCCTACATGTCTTATCAGGAACGACCAACAGAACAGAAGGCAGCGTGTGCTGTAGACTCCCGACTCTGTGTGTGTGTGTGTGTGTGTGTGTGTGTGTGAGAGAGAGAGTCCAAGAGTCCAGCCCACTGTTCTGAGATCAGACTCTGAAACCCGAGCCAGGTGTGGAGCCACAGCGCCGCAGCTGGAGCAGGACCAACTTAAAGAGTTTAGTTTATACACATATATATATGTATAAAATATTATATGATGTCAAACATTCCTGAAATACTCTAGAAAAAAGTATTTAAATGTATATAAATATATTTATGAGAAAACGGACAAGAACAATATAAAATATAAAGTCAAAATATACTTCTACAGAAAATCCTCTGGACAAATATTTGGTACTGAATAAACTAAACTATATAAATAAATAAATATAAACACTATAATAAATAAATTAAATTACTGATATTACACAAATTGTGGTTTGGCATAGAAAACCCTCTTTTCTTACATTAATCTCGCTTTGGGCGCTAATGAATATTTATGTATGTGTAATGAATATTTATATAGGTGTAATGAATATTTATGTTTCATGTATTAAGAGCGCCGTCGAGCGGCGCACAAGACGCGCAGATTCCGCAGATCTGCAGGTTTTAAGCATTCTAACTTTTGTGCTCAGGCTATTTTTAAAAAACAGAAAATATGTGTTTTGAGTAAAACAGATTTTGGAGATGAGACCCGACGCTCTACACGGATCATTTCTGGAAATCGTGGGTTTAGACCGGATAATCTGCGTATACTGCGCTTCCTGAGCGCACACTGTCAGCACGCAGGCGCCTTTAGAGCGACCACAGATTTTCTACTCGGAGAGTCTTCACTCCGTGCTTCAGTTTCAGCTAAAGGCGCGAGAGAGACACCACAATGTATGGGAGTGAATTGACACAAACCGTTAAATAATAATTTGAACAAGCTGTTCATAGGCAATGCAGTTTATTTCTGTATGTATTAATAACACATGAAACGTTCAGCTGTCTTTAAAAGAAGATCTACAACAGTGTACATGTTGCACTACAGTAATGGACATTTAATCAGTACATGAACACATTGACGGAACTGAACAAGAAAAACTGTATAATCCTCTTCGTTTATATAAGATGGGCTTACAAATAAATATCTTCATTATTATTATTATTGTTATTATTATTATTATGGGTTTTTTTTATTTGAACAATTATTACCTCTTATTTGACTTCTTTAAACATGTTACGATACTCTTGAGTCCAGTGTGGAAAACTGTGATTCATTGGTTAGGTGCTGGATGGGGTTGAGGTCAGGACTCTGTGTGACCAGTGAAGTTCTTCCACACTGAACTCCTCCAGCACGTCTTTATGGAGCTGCTTTGTGTACTGAGACACAGTCATGCTGGAATAGAAAAGGTTCATTGTTCAAAATGTCTTGGTCTGCATTAAGATTGTCCTTCACTGGAAGTAAAGGGCCTAGCCCAAATCCTGAAAAACAGGTGTCCCTATCCTTTGTCCATATATTGTATGCATGTAAACTTTATTAACTGTGAACTCATTGTTTGTTTTTTGTTCTTTTCCTCTTTAACAAACAGTTGCCATTCGCTTTGATCCCAATTCTGACTTTCACTAGCGTGACATCGATCATGAATGATTTTGCTAATGGACTGTGAGTATTACTGTTTATAAAGTAGCTGTGTCTTTTGAATTATGGTTCCAAATGACATAATATTTCCTGATACTGGGCCTCTGATCAATTTATCAATTTTTGATGGAGCTCTTATCATTCAAAAGCTTGTAGAGAGAAACTAATACATGTAGTGGATAAAAGTGACGCTTCTTTTATTTTTTATAAAGACAGATTAATGACAGCACTGTACTGTTCAAAGTTTCACTTGGTGTTTCAGTTTCAGTTTTAGTTTTTAATCTGCTGTTTGCAGTGCATTTCCCATTTAAATGTATAGCACAAATGTAAAAGCTATTGTAGTTAGTTCTCTAAAATGATTGTCTGTAGTTTGTTTACGCTTTGACGAGCAGACTTGATGTTTCCAGGGTAAGTTAGATATTCTTAAGTTATCGCGATACTTTTTGAAGCATTTAAATGCAGCAGCACTAAATGGGAGCTATAGAAATAAACATAGTCATCATTGTCACCACATCAAATGGTCAAAACTTTTTAAAATGAGGATTTATACTGAGCACAAAAAGTAAGAAAGGTGCTATGTAAATAAAGCTGAGTTGAGGAGCATCCTTGTGTAAGCGTTTATACAAACAAGTTAAGTTTTTACATTCCAAACCACATTACAGACCACTGATTTCTCTTTCTTCGTGACTGTCAGTAGTGTATGATTTATACCATTGTCATTCGTGAAACAGAAATGTGTTTTTCATTTTATCAGCTTTTATTCCTTTTAAAATAACTGTTATAAGTGGATATACAGCATTTTGGAATGACAGTTTTCGATAACAATAATCAAATGCTTTTTATCTGTATTACAGAGTATGGAAAATTGGTGGAGCTCTGATCACCTTGGGCATCTGTTGTATAAACATATACTTTGTTGTGGATTATGTGACTGGACTGAAAAGTATACCGATCTATGTCATCGCTGGCCTCCTCTCCATCGCCTATCTGTGTTTCGTTGTCTACCTGGTGAGTGTTCTAACTTACGTTTGTCAGGGCACACAATATGTATCAAATACATGAACCACAACTCTTTAGCTATCAAATATTTTAATGGGCTCTTCATTAAAGGACAAGTCTCAATAAAATCCTATTGATTAGGCTTTTTCATGTGTACACCATACTTATATGCTTTGCCTATCCCAAGGTATGGAAGTGCTTGATTGCCCTTGGTGTCCCTTGTGTGAATGGAAGCTGCAGAATGAGGAACCCGCGAGCAGTTCTTACTGAGGATCAATCAGATTCTTAAGCAAATAATGGGGTTGATGCATATCACTTGCATGCCATGTGCAATACTTTTGAACCTTCGAGCTTTCCAATAATTTCATTTACGCAAACTTTTTTACAATTTTTTAATATGCATTGAAATGTTCTTTGTAACCATTAAAAGTGGCGTCTTCTGCGGAGGAATTCTTCAACCCTGAGGTCTGGATCTGAATTTTGCAGTCACAAGCAAGTGTGGTAACTGATACACCACCTAGTACATCAGCCTCTCAGTTAACAACCAAGCATGATAGAAAGCTACAAACTACAAGCTACCAGGAATAGAAGCTGTATTCAAGGGCTGTGAATACCTGAATGAAACTTTTGTTCTTGTCTGTAATCTGTGATTTTGTCCGATCTGGTATCCATACTGGTCCATATTAGTAAGTTCAGCCGCTATATTAAGTGAAGTCAAAGGCTACAGATCAGATCTCCTTTTCAAGAAGATCATTTCTCCATGAAAAGGAGAAAAGAAAAGGTCTGGAGTTGATATAAAAGAACCATTTTTTGAGACCTTGATTTAAGAGCAAACTAGTTCTGTACACTGATTTTCTTCCTTCCAGCATGCAGTTGTGTTTACAGATCCTTGATCTTGATGCAAAGTACCATACTTACCTTGTGGTGTTTCTTTCAGTAGTCAGAACTGAACCATCCTAGTTTTGCCTCAGCAGAAGCCAGTATGTCCTCCGTATTGTGTTCATTCACACATCTGTCACCTGATATATGAATACCTCAGTGTATGCACAAGCAGCTTTACTTTTGTAGAACAAGGTTAAGAAAGGCAAGCAATTAAGGTATCCTGGACTGAATTCCATATCAATACCATAAGATTACTACATACAAAGTAGTTTAGAAGATATTTAGGTCTGAATGCACACACCAGTGCATGCTGTTTGCTGCCTAGCTAATTCAGCTAGAATGATCAAGAATGATCTAGAATTTTTACGTCAAGTTCAAATGTAGTTTAATATTAAATAATGTAGCCTACGTTATTCAAAATGCTGCTGCTAGATTTCTAACAAAAAAGAGAGCACATTACTCCAGTCCTCAGGTTCTTACACTGGCTTGCACTTAGATACATAGTTGAATTCAGAGAATTACCCATTGTTTTTTGACCCTAAATAAAACTTTGGTCCCAAGTTACCCATTGGTTTGGGCCCTAAATATATCTCTGAATGTTTGATAGAAGCTTGCAGTGTCTCTAATACGGACAGCAGCTGGTCAGCGAGTCGTGTTTAAATCCAAAACTAAACCAGGTGAGATGGCATTTAGATATTATGCGGCCCACTCTTGAAACCAGCTAGCCATGGAGGTCAGACCTGGCCAAACTGTTTTCCGGTTTTAAAAATAAGCTCAAACTAAAATCTTTTCCATACTCCCTTTTCCTTTTCTTTGTATGCTTTTTATGGGGTTTTTTTTTTAATTACTGTAAAGCACATTGGATGACCTTTCTGTATGATAGGGTGCTATATAAACTTGCTTTGTCTTGACTTGCCTTGGCTTGAATTCTTTATTCCAGTTAACGAAATGCAGCCTTTCAGTGTATTGAACAATGATTTTTAAATGTCAATGAGTCAATTTAAATGCCATGACTACTAAATATGCACACATCATGTTTGTTTAACCTATGAAGCAGGCCTTAATTGCACCGTTTCTCGATACAGCATAATCTCTTGCCGCCTACAAATTGAAACAGGGTCAAGCATTCATCCATATTCATGCAGTCCTGGTAGAGAAACACTGTTGGCAACAAACAAAACTTATTTATGTCGAATGGGTTAAGAAAAAGCAAGCAAATAAAAGTATAGGTTGGTGCTCACAGACGCCTACCTGAATAGACTCATACTGACAGAGGGTGCGAAGGGGGTCATGCTACTCACCAAAAGAAAGCAAGGCGACTTATGATCTCTTGGACTTCTGGGCACAAATGGCTGCAGCACCACCAGATATCAAACCCTCAGTCTCCTGATAAGTGTGTAAAGCTTCTTTAATTTTTGAAAAGACTTTCGGTTTCATTTACAAAAGCGATACTGGAAATATGTGTCCCTCTAGTATCTGGATCAGACAAAAGTCGTTTGACTTACAGCCACAAGGAACGTAACACCATTAACCAAAATTTCTTAGGAAATCTTGAAACCCAGCAAACCCAGGAAATCTTGAAACCCAACTGACTTAGATTAAGCTAAATCCAAAAATAAACAAATGTTACATCCAGAACCATGGGAAGTTGCCAAAACAGCACAGACTGTATTAAGCATTAAATATTATAAAATATCTTGAATCAAAATCAGTGTCAAGTCAATGCCCATGTGTAAGATTATATGATAAATACTTGTAAAAGACCCAGAACTGAAACAGTATAATAGTTGTTTAACCTGACAGTTCACTGATGCAGTGACGTGCTGGACAGCATAACAAGAGACAAGGTTTACTGTACAAAACAGGGCGTATAATTCTGAGCATGAGAAAGCTGAGAAAGGAAATGAAAGCACAAATGGCAAGACTCATTGTCAGGTCCCAACAGAGGCCACCAGGGGTCGCTCTTTGTTTAACTTGGTTTTTTTGTTTTTTGTGTCGTGTCTCTTTTTTTTGTTATTTTGATATCCTGAGTACACCGGGTTTGAGTTTAGTCTGAGTTTTATTCCTGAGTTTCAGGAATAAGTGCATGTGTTCGTTGATTGGTTTTTGGAGTTTTGGGTTTTGTATTTAGTTTGGTTATGAGCGGTGGTCAGTGAACCATCGCATTAGCCTTTTGTTACTCCTGTCTCCCTATGTTCTGAAGCCATAGTTATAGTCTTCATAGTTATAGAAACTGGTTCCCATGCCAGTTTTGTTTTCGTGTTTATTTAAGAATAAAGATGCAGCACTTCGATTATCCTTGGTGTCAGTGTGCTTGCACGGTGTGCGAGGAGAAGGAGGCCCAGCGTAACACTCATGTGGTGTTGGTGGTGAATACAATAGTGGAAATGTCTCTGAGAATGCTTAGTAAATGTACAAGGGCTACACATAAATGTAGTAAATGTTCTATTGATTGTGTTGAATGTTTTGATGGCTACTGCAAAATTCCTGTCCGACAGTAATACAGTATAAAGCATTAATGTACAAGTGCAGGTTTTTCTTCATTTAAAAATTCAATGAAGGCAAACTTTCGATGTATTTAACAGGGGTTTTCAAATGTCAATGATTCAGTATAAAATGCCACAATGTATGCACACACTCACACAATCCAGTTACACAGCTCTTGACTGCACAGCTCACTGATACAGTATAATCCCTTGTCACCCACGGCTTGAAACAGATCCAAGCATGCATCCATATTCTTACAGTTCAGATAGAGAAACAATGTCCAAAACAAATAAAACATGGTCATGATATATGGAAGGACAAATAGCAATTGAATTAAGGTGGGAAGCACAGGTTGCTGGTCTTAAATGTCAACTTGCAGCTCATAAATACTCAAAGCTTTGTCTTTTCATTGTCCTTTGTTTCATACTCTCTTTTTTGTCACGTTTTTAATATACTTAATAGACATTACATTGTTCTTTTTGTCATAATTTCACATTTTATGTTGATCCAGGCACGTTATATACTTTCCTTCCTTACGACCTTTTATAGTTTCATGCACTTTATGGAGATTAGTTTGCTTCAAATACTTTCATGTGGTCTTTGTTTCTTACTATCTTATGGTGATTAATATATCTCAGACTTCAGCTATTTTTCTTTTTTTCGTAGCCTCATATAACAATGAAATCCAGCTTCACCCTTTAAATATACACAGATCAGCTTCAATCCTTAAACCACTGACAGGTGAAGTGAGGTGAAGTCACACTGATTGTCCCTTTACAATGGCATGTGCCAAAGGGTGGGATATATTAGGTCAGGGCTATTTAACTTCAATAGCAAGTGGCCGAATATGAAAATCACTGGGGGTTTATGGGCCACTCAGAATATTTGTCAACTAATGGCAAAAATTACTCTTGGTAATAGATATCATATTAGTATGAACGAATCAGCCCCTCCCCCTCGTGTGAAGTGGGCGTAGCAGCTGGCTTAGACTTATCTTCGTCTTTTTTGTTTATGGATTTCATGTCAGTGCCACTTTAACCATTAAAAATAGCCGTTTTAACGGCGTCCGATTCTAAACGAGAACTCTGACCATTAAAGTCGCTAGAGTAGATATATTACTGAGCTAAAACTACAAAAGTTTTCCCGTCGCTGTGTGTGTGACTGGATTCTCTTCTCAGGTTAAAGCGCAGACACCATTATTTCTAAACGTCAAGTTCTTCAGAGGATAAACTGATCTTTTTAATGCTCTCACCTGTTTTCAGCAGCCTAACGGTTCTCCTCCATCTTCCGGAGTCAATGAACATGGGTGTTGCATTAACTGTGGACGACTTACCTTTAACTGGAAATGAGTGGGAGGGACTTTTTCTTTAAATAGGGAACCCATTTATTGGCAGGTGGTTACCGTCCCGGGACAGCTGGCGCTTGTGCAGCAGTCCTATAGGTAGCAGTGCACGGAGCTGGAGAGAGCACACTTTATAGCAAGCTGCAAGTTGGAAACACGGAGCAACAACCATGACGACATTGACAGAAGGACCAGAGAGTTGTTGTGACGAGCGCTGCCCAGGCAGTTGTGAGTAACTGGCACTTTTAATAATGAATGGGTGTATGGTGGTCTATAGGGTGTCTTTGGGGGCCCATAATGTAAAAAAAAAAAAGATTTGTAATTTCTTTGAAATGTTTTTATATTAAATAGATTGTAGACAGCTCTGAAAATTAAATTAAATGTATTTTTTATTACATTATGGTGATATATTTTCAGGATGATATTATGTCCTTTTCCAAAAAAAACATAATTCTTAGTTTCTATCAGTTTTTTAATTACTATATATATAATTGAATAACTCCATAACTATATACTTAATCTATTGAATTACTTAATTCACTTTTTTCCTAAAAAAAAAGTTTCTCAAGGTTACATTTAACTTATTAAAATCTCCTTAATCTGTATAGTGGTTAGTTTGCCAGTTAAATGTTATTTTCAATAGTTTAGGCTATGAATGAACAACAAGGAGGTTAAAACTTTTTTTTTCTTAAAACTTTTCCAGAGGGTTTAAGGCCTCTATTGGCAGCTGTAGTCTTAAAAATGTGTTACACTGGTAAACTTGTATTTCTTGAGTTTGTAAACATAAAGCCTAACTCATTGAACCATATCCACATGAAGGATTGGTGCTGCTGCAGCACCCCGTTGGCACTGAAGAACCCAAAATATGATGTTTAGTAATCACTGAATCTAGATCGAAGCTTAACAAAGAGTCGGCTTTTCCTTCTTCTGTTTTAATCTTGAAATAGATTTGGGCACCACACCCATCGAAATGCCAGCCCTGGGAAGACCTCTGTATCCTGGCGTGATGTACGATTGCCGCCAAGATTCCTTCAATCCAGGTAGGACTTCCAAGATCTTTAATGAGTCCTATAGATGTCGATTTGTCTTCTATAGGAGACTCCTAAAGCTTTTTTAACCGGAACAGTACAATGTTCTGCCTGGTTTGAGTCAGTAATCAAGTGGGGTAACTTGGTCCATTGGCAAAACTGTGGTGATTTATATCAAATGTTTTGAAGGCTGACAGCATATCAGGACTTGGACAACAAAATAAATTATGAGAAATACATTTTTGTGCTCCAGCAAGCTGAGGACAACACATTGTCAAATGTTTAAATTGTCCAAACTGATAGCTGTCAAAAGACAGTATCCCTCAATAGTCAATGGTCAGTTAGCTTAACGCTCATTAACCCTATAATCATTAGCAGTCTCGTTTATGATGCATATCTTACATCTCTACTCGGGTGCTACTTTGTGGGATAAGGAAGCATTACGCGAGGATGTAGATGTCCGTTGTCAACCTAAAACACATCCGAAGTTTTCTTCTTCTGATTCACTCGGTGAGAAAAACAAACTCCTGGATGTGTGTACCTCCCTTAAAGCTAGTTTACTGATGGGGCTGGTGGAGGTTGGAGGAGACGCCAAGTACCTACATGACGTCAGATCTTCTAAGAACCTGGCCCGGGTTACCATGCAATACAGCCAGACTACGAGGTTTGAACAACTCAATATGCCAAAGCTCGCTGGCAAAATCACATATCCACAAGTGTTTGACCAACTCATGTGGTCACGGGTGTGCTGTATGGAGCTCAGGCCTTTATTGTGTTTGACCATGAGGTCGCAGAAAATAAGAACAACAAAATAACTTTTCCATTCAAATTTATGTAAAAAAGGCAAACTGACAAATCCAAAGTTCCAGCCTGTTTCCAAGCCCCCTCCAACAACAGTGGAGATCCAAAACAGGGATGTAATCCTGAAGCTTCAGAAATCCCTAACTGGCAAAACAGTGCGGTTCAGAATGGAGTATGTAATAGCAGCAAAACAAGGGGATAACTGGGAGACCACAGAAACTCAAGCTGCAAATGTACTGACTGGACTGCAGCCTGGGAACCAGTACTTGGTACAGAGACGTCAGTGTGGTGGGAGTGAGAAGCCAGTGAATCTGTTCATGCATCTATTCCTTCACTTTTCTTCTCCAATGAACGTGAGTAAATTGTCTCTACTCTGTCTTGAACATCAATGTCATATTTCCAATGTATTTTCTATATAGCTGGAGTAAACCTTGCCAGGTTGCTTTCAAACAAGAACATGACAGAGACAGTAAGTTTTGGTACCAGGAGCATTACTAGATGTGGCCCACTGTAATTACTGCAAGAGCTCAGTACCTAATCTATAAGGTTTCCTTTTTTTAGTCGTGATTTGAGGTTAGGAGGAGGAAGAGATTTTTGATTGGACATATACTCACCTTTAGCGGGTTAACCTTGCTAGCATGCTAATTGGCTAGCCACATAACCTTTTCAGTTGCAGCCATCGTGCATAGCACCTAAAAAACGGCAAATGGAATATTACGGTTTCACAATGCACAATGTGACCAGAAAAATATGGGTTCACCTCCTAAATAATGAGTTCATGAGTCAACTACCCCTATTTCTGACAGGTGTATAAAATCAAGGGCACACAGCCATGTAATCACTGACAGTCGAATGAAGAGCTAAAAAAGACTCATCTTTAAACCACAGCTCAGGAAGGTAAACATGGTAAAACGCTTGTCATGGGCTAAGACATACACACATTTCACAGTATATGACTGGAAAAAGTCTTATTTACAGATGAATACAAGTTTATTAGATGCCACCTTTGCCACAAGTCAGTTTTGTGAAATGTCTGCCCTGCTAGATCTGCCCCATTCAACTGAATGGCTGTGTATACCATGCAAACTCCCAGAGCAGGGCCTTCAAGTACCGAGTCATATAATGAAAGTTTATTTACAAAATATTATATAAACAAAATATTGTATAAACAACTGGAGGACGGGAATTCCTCTTCTCTTAAAATGCAAGACTGAGGAAGATCAAGTTTACACTGGGCAAAAATATGGTCAGTGAGAATTTATTTTCATTATATTACTTGTGAACTATGTGGAATTAGAGAATAAGAGAACACACTCTCCAGTAATATTGTGTTGATTTTCTAAGTGAAAATTGAATAAGAAATTCTCTACAGAGATCAAACTCAAATATTTCATTTTTCTGCACACACACACACACACACACACATATTTGTGTGTATATATATATATACATGCATACATTTTCAAATGAATTAAACATGTTATTGATCAGGGTTGCTTAAACTTACTAGTTAGCATAAACTTGAATGTCAATTATAACATGAACGAATGCTGTGAATATCAATACACAAATGCACTGTAATGAACGTAATGGGAGATTATTCTCTTTTCTAGGTGGACACCCAGCAACAATCAACAGAACGAATATGGAGTGAAGTGCCAGCATTTCCAGGAATTCATGTTTGAGGATGGTGATCGTTTCCCTTCACTGACTCTGTGGCCCAACAAAGATAACAATCGTCTGGGAGGTCTTTTGTTCGAAATTGTAAGGAAAGATGAGCAGATTAACCAATTTTCTGCTAACATCGGAAACGTAGGCCATGGTGTGCCCGTCAGTGTGCATTCAGGGGTATGTTGTGGGGTCAAAATGAGAAGTTGGGCAGATGTTGATGCTTTAGGCTTCTCTTTCTAAAGTAGATCAGGCAGTTCACACCAATGTGACACTTTAAAAATGTTAATGAACAGGGAAGGATAAGGAAACTTTTTAAAAGTCAAACAATTCAACATTAGGAAGTTTTAAGACGTTGTCCGCGATCAGAACGAGGAGGTTCCTCAAATTCCAAAAGCACTCACACTCTAAATCGTTTCTCAAAAAGACTTTGGTTCTTATTTGTTAAAAAAAAAGGGTATGGATCATTGTAAAATTGTAAAAATATCATTGTGAAATTTCACAGTTTCCTTATCCATCGTTTTCATCTTTGGCTTATCTGCGTAATCATAAATAAATAATTATTAATATTGTCAGTAATATCAGTAGTAAATTGAATATCAATGATGAAATCCTTACACTAAAACAACATCTAATTCAGTTTGAATGTTGTCTAACTGTAATTTAAATGTAATTTAAAATTTGCTGACTGAGTGGAATTTTTTTTAAAGGAAATAATTTTTATGGAGCATAAGCATGCTGATTTTTTTATCTGATTTTTCTTTCTTTTTTTTTTATCTCTCATCTGACATCTGCACAAATTAGAAGGTTCTGTGCAAACTGAATGGATAAGAGGACTTCCTTTACTTCACTATCGCAGCTCCTGCTTGAATTGAAATGTACTGGGATACTTATGAGGATAAACTGCGGGATTTTATTTGCAAATAATGTGTAATGCATGGGGGTTTGTTTCAGAAGCTGATTTATTGTTTGTAAGCTGTTTGTCTTTTTTCAGTTTCTTAAATTCACCAATCCGAATGAAACTTGCTACGATTTTAGGACCACATGGCTCTAGGTATGCGTAACATAGAAATGGAATTTGGCATAAAGTACTTTTTACCAATAGCCAATTCAGCAGCCAATATGTCAATGGTCAGTCTTAATGAAATTTTGTGGCATCTAGAGGCTATTTAACAAATTTCAAACAAATCAGACATAAGACATCAATACACCTACATGATTTGTTGTGCGTTCAGAATTCATTTTGTCTTTAAATCCTTATGTAACATTCACAAAATTCAAATTTCCACTAAGAATAAAGTATACAACAAACTTCTCAGTCTATCAGTCTATTACTACACCAAGCATCAGCATTCACTGTAACAGGCATTCATTGAAACACAAAAGACTACGCTGCATCTTTAAAAGCTTACTTATTCCATTAAAACTTTCCAGTTTCTGTGTTGGTCATATTACTCATGAAAATGCAGAATGTTTAGTTTTTTACTCAATATGTTAAATTCAGCACATAAATAGTAAATGTGTATTAACATGTGTAGTTGTTTGTTCTCTGTCAAGAAGTGAAAATGTCTATAAAACACAATTTGACCAGGTTTGTGCAAACATTTTCATGATATGTGGATTATTGTAAGTTAATTGTAAATTGGTTTTAATAAAACTGACATTCTTGTCATATTTGCAATACAGGACGGGAAAATGTTGTGGCCACTTTCATTTTTGTTATTCAATGTAGTTCCAGTGCACATATTCACTTTTACACACATCATGTTTTTTTGTCTTTGTACAAAGAAGCATGCATTCATAAGCATGAACAAATATCTTTAAAAATGAAACTAATGAAATTGAAAGATTTCAGACTTCAGGATACAAATAAATGACAGTAATATTATGTTTCAAGGCTTCACTGTAAGTACGTGTCACGGCAAAACGCTGACTTTAGGTGAGAGAAGCACACAAAGAGTACAAACGACTGTATTTTGCTAGAATAAGTCAGAAGTCTATTACATCTGCAGATGGAGGCAACAGATCTGGGCAGTCCAGACCTATCGTCTGATCATACAGGTTGAACAGAAACAATTTATAGTAAAACAGACATTATGCAAACCTTGGACTTGAGACCCTCCTTCTGGAACAACATGCACTTCTCAGCAAAATGGAAAAGTACTCTCTCTAGCGGCCCCAGTCGTTATCTATAAGTTAACCTTCGTGAACGTTCTTCATGTCAACATTTTCGTTATATTGCGTCTATCTCATGACCCTGAGGAATGTTTACCTCCCCCTACCTATAACCGACCCCCTTTGGAGATAGCACCAGAAGGTACAAAGAGAAAACAATCCACAGTTCCCCGAAACCATAAAATGTATGTAACCAACGCCCCCACTCATGGATCTTGACCCTCTACATAAGTATATACCTGCCCCTTGGAGTTACACAAGCCTTTATGTTACACAAGCATGTCATTAGGATTAATGTCAGAAATATCAATCAACTCTAAGAAAGACTATATGATTACCCTTAACCTATATCGATTATAGCGTTACACAAAAATAGAAATCATACATGGATTTGCCCAAAATAAGAGTACATTGACTACTTAAAAGAAAGTATAAATGAAAGGAAATAATGAATAGTGTTGAGGGAGTTGAGGGTGTTGATGGTGGTGTTGAGGGTGCTGATGGAGGTATTGTCGAGTGCTGGTGGTGCTGGGAGTGCCGATGGTGTTGGGAGTGGTATTGTCGAGTGCTGGTGGTGTTGGGAGTGCCGATGGTGCCGACAGTGTTGAGGGTGCTGGGAGTGGTATTGTCGAGTGCTGGTGGAGGTGTTGAGGGTGGTATTGTCGAGTGCTGGTGGTGTTGAGGGTGCTGGTGGAGGTGTTGAGGGTGGTATTGTCGAGTGCTGGTGGTGTTGAGGGTGTTGGGAATGGTATTGTCGAGTGCTGGTGGTGCCGATGGTGGTATTGTCGAGTGCTGATGGTGTTGAGGGTGTCCCATTACTCTGCTATAGCCGATGGGCATCTTCTGGATGCCCCTGACTCTGGTGCCGTGGTTCAGGTGGAGCCAGAGAGTTCTAAGTGTGTGAGGTTTTTCCCGTTGGCCAGAGCGTGGTGGAACACGGTTCCAGATCGATTAGGCCGTTTAACCCCTGAGGTGCGGCTCGTATCGATCGCGGCACGTTTACATTGGGGATCATAGCAGGGATCAGACGAGGAGACGTTCCAGCGGTTCAGACCCCACTCATCTCACGACCCCTGAGTCACCGCCTCGGATCCACTCCTCAAGAGGCTAAGCGGCTTAAGGAGAGACACGATGCTTATCCACAGCTCGCACGCCCGATACATCAACACCGTCACACACTCAGAGATAACACACACCCTGCAGAAACACTGCCGATACACACACTAACACATACTGCACAGAGGATACACACACACTCACATTTACACACACACTCTGCACAGAGGATACATTTTACATTTACATTTACATTTACGGCATTTATCAGATACTTTTATCCAAAGCGACTTCCATTCCCGAACTACAGGGGGCAGTCTCACAGTCTCCCTGGAGAAACTTGGGGTTCTTGCTCAGGTGCTGAAGGTAGGATTCGAACCCATGACCTCTTGGTCCAGAGGCAAGTACCCTACCACTTGCCTCCACACACAAATACAGGACAGAGCACAGGACTCTTCATCTGAATTTCCCGAGCTGTGGGCGAGAGACAGTTGATACTAAATGACCCTGTGCTTTTTGGTCTCCCATGGTAACCGTGACTTCAAAGAGTTAAAAAAAGAGCCAAGAAATACATGAAAGGCAGTTCTCTGATGCAGCGTGTGTGTAGTGTGTGATAATGTGTTTTGTGTATGTGATAGTGTGTATAGTGTGCCATAGTTTTAGTGTGTGTGTGTGTGTGTGTGTGTGTGTGTGTGTTGCCGCCGCTGTGTGTTAAACAGTACAGTGTGTATAGAGTACAGATCCCCGTTGTACAGTGTGTGTGTTAAACAGTACAGTGAGACCTCCCTTTTGTGTATAGTGTGTGTGTGTGTGTATTATGTGTGTATATAGTGTGTGGGTGTGTGTGTGTATATAGTGTGTGTGTGTGTGTCTAGTATGAACTCGACCCACCTCCGCTACAGTCTGCCCCAAATAAATGAGGCTTCTATTAAACAATGACCTGGACTTTCTTCAGCAACTGAACTCTGGTGGGTGTGACTGTGTGTGTGTGTGTGTGTGTGTGTGTGTGTGTGTGTGTGTATGTATGTATGTATATATA
>JBBJLS010127103.1:0-17133 GCA_037577275.1 Bryconaethiops microstoma | reverse complement strand
GCAAAAAGGAGGTTCACTGGTGATTTTGGATAATAAAGACATCATGACCCCTGGTTCCTTTTAGTACCACTGTAAAGAAACCCTCTCTACACTTCCTGCACTCTTTCATGTCAGACCACACTTGACTTCATTCAAAAACTGAACTTTGAACATTTCAAAAACTTATTCCATACATATGAAGTGCTTTTATAGAAGAAATCAATCTCACGGACTATAATAATCATAAAAATAATAGCATTGTAATATTATCATTATCATATTATCATTTAAACGCATTAAAATTGAAAATTATAACAATTTTTATATATATATATATTTTTGTTTGTTTGCTTTAAAAAAAAACTTGCAGGAGGGTCCAGAAAATTAATGCCAGGTTATTAATCACGGTTATAACAGCTAGAAGCTGTGGCCGAGGTTTCTGTTTGTGCTGTGGGACGTTTCTCCTGGTTAAATCCTCTGCCTTTTATCAGCAGCTCAGAAAAATATTATGTGGGAAAACCCTTGAGCAATTGAGGGGGTATTGCTAGGCAATATTTTGATATTGCTTTAAAATGATTGGTCACATTTTCTCCTTTTGAAAGATTTGGACGCAAGGTTCAGAGAACATAGTGACATAGCCTGCCAAGCCAGCTGAGGAGCTCATTTTCAACTGTTGTTGAAAAAAATAAATGTTATGATATGGCATGGCGTCCAACCGCCCTTCTACTATAACTCAGATAAAGGTAAGTGACTCCTTTCCGTGATTACTGGATGTAATTATCCACACTTTTACCATAAGAACTTTCATCCTACTGTTCTGTCTTCCTGCCACTGTGCAAAGATCAGTTCTTGCATAGTTTATAAGATTACAAAGTCGCACTCTATCAGTGTAATGCACCTGTAAACAAGCTGTGCTTTTCAAACCTACAGGCACTTCCTCATTGTTTCCCCCAGAGCCTTTGATCCCATCCAGGACGTCCTTCTCATAATGACCACTATTACCTGAGAACAATATAACATTTGTTTTTTAGACAAGACGTCACTGACATTTTATTTCCTGACCTTGTGCTGTGTGGAGATATGCAGGACTTTCTCTTTTCTTGAGTGTTCGACCTCTCTGTGTACTGATCTATGACCAGTTCCTCCTAAAAATATGTGAACCGTTTCATAAAACACCTGCTGGGCCAACAATGGTCCATAAAGGACCGACATCCATCATCACTGTGTATATGTGCAGTGATGCGGTGGTGTCTCTATAGCTGGGTACACAAACCACGAACACACACCATTTCCCCGCATGCATTAAAAATAATGGATAAAAGCTGGTCTGAATGTCTTGTGAATAAAAAAAAACTGGATTTTGTTTGCTACAATTGTATATAAAAAATAAAAATGATATTGCACTGTTGTTCATAAATGCGTCGGAGCATTAATGCAACCACAAAATGTAATTCATCACAAGATAGGACACGTTTCTGGTCATGGTTACATTATATTATTCTATAAATTATACTAGAAATGAACCTTCTCAGAGATGAGTGTATGCAGCCAAGCTTTTTTTATTTTCTGAATTTTAATTAAAAATAAATTACAATAAGTAGAAAAAGCCATATATTGTAACATCTAAGGAAGTAGATTGAAATATGTAACTCAAATTTCACTAGTACGTTTTTTAATGTACTATTACTTTTCTCAGTTCATTTTCTGATGTAAAATGAACACAATTTGTTAACTCAGTCTAAACGAAATGTAAATTTTGCCATGTTAAGAGCCTAAGTGATTTCTTATTCATTTCTTAGTAGTGGAAATTCAATTGTTATATTTGAAAACATTTTATTTTTGCATGGAAGAACTGTACATGCACACATATTTACACATATTCATCATTCACTGGAAGGGACTTAATTATAATTATATCTAATTGGAATTTGTCAGAAATGCATGGAAATTGAATTTGCATATTCAAATGTAAGTTATTCTCATAAAAATATTTCTTCCAGAAAAATAAATTCATGAAAAAAAACTAGTAAAACCTGAAATCCTACATGGTCAAATATGTTTTTGCTTCAGTTGTCTTTGAATTTAGTTTTTTGTTCCACACTCTGGTTGGAGTAGCTGGATGACCTAGTGATTAGGGCGTTGGCTCTGCAATCAGAGTAAAGCGGCCCCTTATCATGTTCACGTGTGACGATAAGGGGCCGCTTTACTTTTTTTTTAGTTGTGTTGACACATTTCTACTTGTTATAAAACCAATATGAAGAAGCTAAAATGTTCCCATAGAATATAGTACCCACAATATAAACTAATATAGTCTTTTTGTCTGTTAATTTGGGTCTGATTTGGGTCACGTGTGGGTGCATGAATATTTTCTTTTTGCTTATCATTCTTCGGCATAAAGACGGGAGTGTTTTGAGAAATGTTTGTTGCTGGTTTTGAATACCAACCCATTTAACACTGATGGTGCGTCTTCATGAAAAGTGCATTCAATTTCATGCTTATTGATGTGCATTTAATCTACTTAGTACTGTAATCTAACTTTGTGAAGAGTGCTGCTGGATCATGGCCACTTAAGAAACCTCTCAGAAATGTCCCTGAAGTCAAAGAAAGAATTGGAAGCTCGTAGAATCTCAGTTACAGGCCGAAGGTTAAGAGGTCAGTGTGCTTGCTTGCGAGTGTAATCTGTATCGTTGTAACGCTCCACCAGGTGTTCGCCATTTGAGCCTTGGAGAAAGCTAAATCCGTCCTGTCTTATCCAGTGTAGCTTCCATAGCTTAGCACAAGCCCCACAGCCTGCTTGATGAAGTAACCTGGTACAGCTCACTTTCTTAAAGAGCCCATTTCTTCTAAAACAACTTTTTCATTTTTAAATAAAGGAGTTGTGGCAAGTAAACGTTAAAATTTCAAAATGTACCATTCGCTCCGCAGTCCATAGGCTTCATCTATGAAAATTAAGCTTTTGAATTCTGTTTTTCTGTGGTGTTATGGAAAGCAAGACATTTACAGAGAGATTTACAGACATACAACAATTTAGCTCTGCCCCGTTCATGTTAAATACAGGGAGGTCAATCAGAACAGAGCTCATATATCAATCAAAAGGCATGTTAACAAAAACAGGTAGTTTAATTCTATGGGAAAAAATAGATTTAAAATGATCATGAAATGAATGTTTCTGGCCATAAAATGACATTTTAAAAATAAAAATAGTTTTGTCGCATGTGCCACTTGCCCCCAATCCATAGGGTTCATCTATCAAAATTAAACTTTTGAATTCTGTTTTTCTCTGTAGTTGCAAAAAGCAAGATGTTTATAGAGAGATTTAAAGATATACAAGAGTTTAGCTCCACCCCTTTCATGTTAAATACAGGGAAGCCAATCAGAACAGAGTTAGTTTACATATATCAGTCTAAAAGGCATCCTAACAGAAACAGGCAGTTTAATTCTAAGGGGAAAATGGGTTTGAAAATGGTCATGAATTGAATAACATTTTTTGGCCATAAAACAACATAAATGTCATAAGAGGGGTTCAGGGAAAGAAATGAAATCCAGGAAGAACTGAGGATTTGGGTCCTTTAAAAGAATAGTCCCATACTTTGAAGCCTAATGTCCTCCTACTGCATCTGTGGTGTGTAGTTGTTTCCACCCCTGTGGCGTGGAAGATAAAGCGCCTGTTTCTGAAGCAGGAGATTGCGAGTTCAAGACTGTGTGGGGAGCAGTTTTTGGCAGCTCATGGCCTGGTGGTTAGTTAGTTGCCCCTGTGATCAGTAGGTTTGAATCCCAGGATTGTTAGTGGCACCACTGAGGTACCCTTGAGCAAGATATCGTCCCCACACACTGCTCCCTGGGCGCTGCGTTGCTGGCTTCCTGCTGCTTCACTTGGTGACTGGGTTAAATACAGAGACAGAATTTCACACTGTTCACATGAATATACACGAATAACATAAATTAAATCCTGCAGGTGTTAGTGTGTTAGATTCTGCATTTTTGGGCTTGCGATTGATCCAGTATCAAACAACTCAGGATGTCTGTTCTCTTTATTTCTGCTATATTGTAATTCTAACAGCATCATGAACTCTTTAACCTACTGGTCTTTTTAAACTCTTATCTTTATTCCTCTTGTTGCATTGAGCATGTTTATGACAAAACAAGCTCCTGCTAAAACCAGTTGATGACTGCCATCGCTTCTCATCGCCTGTAAAAATTAGCACAAGAAAACGCTTTGAAACACACCACAAAGACTACAGTTGACATCCACATTCTAAATGTACCTGCGTGAAAGGAAGCAGCTCTCTAAAGCAGGAGCTGCAGTAGTTTTAAACCGTAACTGCAGTATAAAACCTGCTTGCGAAAGTGAACCTAATGAATTAAGGTAAACAAAGGCTTTTTGTTGGCATGAGTGTTTGTACTTTAAACAGTTAGCTAAAATAAGCACATGCATATTCAAAATGATTGGGCAAAAAGTCTATGACGCATCCCCTCTTTAAGTCATATTAGTGTGTTTTCACCTTTAGAGCTGTTTGTTCATAACAATATCACATTTTTCTTGTCGGGACTATGATATCAAATTACTTGTTTTAAAGTGTTCATGTCTGAAGCAGTTAAAGTACCCATGCTTAGAGATAAAAACCTGCAACTTGCCCTGTGGATGAAAAATCAAGCTGCCCTGTTAGTGTGCCCTCTTGAGAGTGCCGTTTGCTTGTCACAGTGGCTGCCCAGAGGGTCCTATTGGAAATGTGTTTTGAATCACTGAGTTTCATCAAGTCAAACTTGTTGTCTGTGGTAATTGGCATATGCTACCGATGTGATAGATTATGTGTATCGTTATTTGCATTATTATTTTGCTATGATGTGCAATACCCTACCATGTGCAATATTGTGCAATGTTCTTATCAGGTGCTAAAACATCATTATGTGCAATATCTTATCATATGCAGCAGTCTTACCATGTGCAGCATCATATGAAGTTTTCTAAATGGGTGCTAATCATTTCATAGCATGCAATGTCCTATTTAATATTTCATAATACTTAATAATATTACTTATATACTACCGATCTACACTACCATTTGTGTCGTTAGCAATTCACTTAACTGTAAGTATCTTATCTACAGTATTTATACCTAGCATTTGTGTATATAGTATAGTGTATTTCATATTTAGGTTTTTGTACAATTTTTTATTGGATTTATTAGACTTATTATACTGTACTTGTCAGTGTGTCTCTGTGTATCTGTGTAGTCGTAACATAAGCAATTCCCTCCGGAATCAATCAAGTTTTGTGATTCTGATTCTGATAAGGTTGAAAAACACAGGGGGTTTCCATTAAAGCTGGTAGAAATGTTAGAGATTTGGTAGAAGTAAGTGCCCCCAGATTAGAGCAGAGCGAGAACCTTTATAGACAGCATGTTTTGGGTAAACGCACAAAAGTCCTTGGTCTTTTTCGAAAACCACTGGGTGGCCAGCTCCTTGCTTATGTCCCCCTTGCTCCATGCTTGGTGTTATCTGATTGGCATGTCATGGGACGGAAAGATGTGACTGGGGTTTTAAATAGGACCGAATGACCGTCCTTTTGCATGGGGCCATGCTACCAAAAGGTGAGTCAACAGGTGGACAACGTGGAATGTGACATGGACGCGTCCACGGGAATAGAATGATGATCAAAGGAGTGCCCCCTTAAATCTTTTGAGCGTGCAGTGATCATCCTGCTTGAGCGCATCCAGGCCTTCTATTACCACCGAGCTGGCCTCACATGGTCTACAGCTGAGAGAGACCAGAGTGAGACAGAGAAAGAGAGATTTCTATCTCAGCACCTGCCTTTGTACCCAAAGCCCCCTGATGTCTTTGCTGTTCTCTTGCCACAAAAAAGCCTTTGACTTCAGTCAAGGAAGGAAGAAACGGCATGGCCCCAGGAGGGATGGGGGCTTTTGTTTCTTTCCAGAGATTCCCAAAGCCGTGGACGGTTTTAGATGCGTCAGACCACTCATTCAGAAGAAATCCAGAAAGGGCACAGACGTCTTTTAGCTTGGCACAAGTAAAGGTGCATGCTGCAGTGCAATAGCAGAGAATGGCGCAGCTTTGAAAAACCCTTCTTCATGGAGAAAAAGCAAAGCAAGGCCTTTATCCAACAGCATCAGGCAGCAAAAAGAATGACGTTTGCAGTTTACCTGAAAGTCTGATATGAAATATGCAGGCTAGTGGGTATTTCACAGACTTTAGGTGAAAAAGCCAGATCAGCCAAAGTAAAAAGAAGTTGGCTTCTGATTCCAAACCTGGCCCTTCCAAATTTAGTCTATTGTTTAAGATTTAGTTCTCTCACTGATAGCGAACCAAAAACAGCATATTTCCATTTTTGTCAATCTTTGTATACTTACAGTTTGTCTTTTTTACCCCAAAGAGTTGCTATTCCGGAGATATGAGGTTTTATTCTGAAAGCAACTAATGCAGGATATTTTTTTGGAGTACTCCAGCTTGAACTGGCTCCTACAGTCTAATTTAAAGTCAGATTTGGGTGCAAGTGAGTTAAATTGTTTTAAACTGCCCCTCTTTTCAAAACACATGCACTGCTAAAAAGTCTGAATGCTGTCGCTGGTAATACTACAAACCATGAACTGACTTAAAAAGCAATGACCCCAGCTTTAAGAACCAGATACAGCTTGCAGCACCCAGTAGAAAGTGATTACAGCCTGATATGTGTCACTATTTTAAGGTTTATACAGACATACAGTGAGTTAAATTGTTTTAAACTGTCAATCTTTTCAGTGCTCTTATCAAAACTTCACCATCGAAACACATGCATTACTAAAAGATCTGAAAGCTGTTACTAAGTTGTAATCGTTTGTCACAAAACATGCCAAGATCACACATAAATGTTTCTAGCTAGCTGTTTATTACCCATGCTGGTTCCTCCAGAGCACATTGATATGAGCAGATGTTCTATACAGAGGAATGACCTGTTCAACTGATATAAAGTCAACATTTCTCTTCATGCTGTTCTTCTTTCAGCTCCCTGTAGCCTTCGATATGTTCAGTTCTCATGTAAAGTAGCCCTCAGTTGGTCTTTTTATTTTCTGTTTCTGTTCTTCCATTTTTCTTTTGACGCATCATGAAAACAAGATGCACTATATGGACAAAAGTCCTGAGACGCCTGACCATTACACCAACAGGGAGTTTAATGACATTGCATTCAAAGACATTAATATGCAGTTGGTCCCACTTTGCAGCTATAACAGCTTCCATTCTTCTTGGAAGTCTTTCCACAAAAATTTGGCGTTTCTGTGGGAATTTGTGCCCATTAGAGCATTTATGAGATCAGACACTGATGTTGGACGAGAAGGTCTGGCTCACATTCCAGTTCATCCCAAAGGTGTTGGATGGGGTTGAAGTCAGGACTCTGTGTGGCCAGTCAAGTTCTTCCACACTGAACTCATCCAGCCACGTCTTTATGGAGCTGCTTTGTGCACTGGAGGCACAGTCATGCTGGAATAGAAAAGGTTCTTCCCCAAACTGTGTCCACAAAGTTTTGCCGTTGTTCAAAATGTCTTGCTATACTGAAGCATTAAAATTCACCTTCACTGGAAGTGAAGCACCTGAATTCAGTGATTAAGAGGTGTGTCCCAATACTTTTGTCCATACAGTGTATCATCACTGTCACAATACATTGTATCTTCAAAAACATTACGTTCCAATGAAAGGAAAACTATCTTAACCTTCAGTGCAACTTAATCTACATTTTTTTTCCCCAAATCCTTTTGTACATTTTCTGTTGGTCTGTTCATGAATTTTTTTCAAAAGCAGAGTATTCCTTTAAAGCCAGCTTTATTTGCCTTTTAGATCTAGGACAAGTTTTGCCATTTGAATAGTACAATGGTGAAAATAAAAATCCTGTATCTAATGGTTGACTGTCCGGCAGATATGGTGGCCAGGTATGATCGTATACTGCTTAATTGCACCAAATGCATCAAAGGACAGTAACTCTGGACAGTAATACTGGAGTTTTTCAGTCATTTCAACTTTCATTGTGGGTAATGAGCTCCACTTTAGAAATGTCTTATTAAGTGTTGAGTCCCGCCCTATTAAATCTATGCTCCTGCTTACATTCAGCCTAGTTTCTCATGGATATCTCCAAATGATCTTGTTATGAGATCTTAAGCTATAAGACTAGTACAAACACCTTGTCCTGACTGGCTAAATGTTGGAAGATACATTAAATTTTTTTTCTCGTATTTACAGAGCCTGGGAGAAGAATTTTTTTTGTCCCTCTAAGCACACATTCACAGCTGCTGGAACATGAATTTTAGCAAATATTGCAAACCATGACCTGACTTAAAAATCAATGACCCCACCTTTAAGAACCAGATACAGCTTGCAGCATCAAGTACACAACAATTAGGAAGTGATTACAGCCTGATTTGTGTCACTGTTTTAAGGTTTATACGGACATATTGTAGAAAATCTCCCCAAAGTCCCAAATAAAATAGAGAATATCATCTGAGAGTGTTACTTTTGAGGGAACATGGTCATGGATATATGGAGATTCATGGAACAAGGGGGACTTTTAATACAGGTACAGTTACCTAGTCACTTAGAAGGCCAAGGTGAATAGATAGTATTATCAATTCCCACCATATTCCTTACTAATACACACGATGTAAAAAGGCAATTCAGTAGTTTATTATTGAACACATTCTCTATATCATTTGAGATTGCTTTCAAAGTTGGCATCACATCATATATATGTATATGTATATATGAAACATGTTCAAATCGTTAGTGTAAGTCAGAAAACAAACATTTCCTACGTGCCCAAATAATCTTCAACAATGGAATCCAACATTGAATTTCGTCCAAAATGTTCAAACATCAGTACAAATAACCGAGAGAACAGAATAGTGTCTTCTACGTTCAAATAAACAAACAATAATACATTAAACATGCACAAAAAGACAAAATACCTGTTTAAAAAAATAGATAATAATAATAATAATAATGTGCGCCTTGATACATTGTTCCTGTTTTGGTCTTATTTGCCCTTTCTCCATCAAGTGAGATTAGAATACGGGCCAAATACTCACAATAAATTCACATTCAGTGCATCCGAGACCCAAAGAAAGCAGAACATGAACACAGGTCATGCGTTCCTATCACACCAGGACAAACAAATCAGCCTCTTCGCCTGGACTAAAGAACCCATTACATTGGAAGAGATGTACAAAAAACAGTTTCACTTACAGGATAAAGGGTTTTGATGCTTAGTAATACAACCTAGATTCATGTGGATGTTAATGCTAAGCTGGAAGCCCAACTAGGAGAGAACAGAGACCATGCTTGGTGCTGTTTGTACTTGTTAGAAAAATTGCTGGTTGTACTTTTTTCAGTCTCTTATCTTAGCACTACTATAGGTGTTATGGATTAACAGTGCACATCACATTACCGTTGACCTGAACTACATATTTTTTTTACATTTATTCTCTCATTATATGTATGTATTTTATCTCAAAGATTGCTCACCAGTAGAAATGTGTGTGTGTGTGTGTGTGTGTGTGTGTGTGATTGGAACGTTTTTCACTGTTTTTAGTGCCAGTTTCCTAACTGTCATCTGCTCTCAGCTGAGAGAAGAAGCAGTGCTTGACCCTTCATCTCTGCATCACTAAGTCGTCCTTGACACCCGGGTCCAGAGACGACACTAAAACTCAGAACATCCTGGTAAGGTGTTCATCATTTCTTAGTCTTGTATGTGTGTGTCTGTGTGTGTCTATGTGTCCTATGTTGTATATAATAGAATGAAAATGTCTCTGCACTATAAATATAGCTGCACTGAGGTGAAGGAAGAATGGGCACATGCCGACTAGTGTGTATGTGTGTGAGAGACAGAGTCCCCTGACTTGGCTGTGCCTCATACAGATAAAGGCCATGCATTCTTAACCTCTCCAGCACTCTGCAGGATGACTTAGCTGAGTTTCTATTGATAGCTTTTGAATGCTGTTCCTCTTTACAACGAAGCCATGCAAAAAAAAAAAAAACTGCCATGTCACATATTGTTCGTTTCCCCACTCGGAAATAAAGTCTCACTTCTATTGTGGAGCCCCAAAAAGGAAAAAAAAAACAACAACAATAACAAAGTGCTATGATCTCCGAAAGAGGCTGAGAGGTGGTCAGTTGACTGCTGCCCCAGGTTGGCTCTTGTTTTGTTGGCTATTTGACTCGATGAGAACTCGCTGTGTTCATGCGTGGTGCTGCTGGCTGGGGCTTGGCTGGTGCTTTGGCCCACTCTAGTTGGGCTGGGACAGACCCAGAGCAGACGTAACACACACCAGGAGGAGAGTTAAGCTGGCCAGAACCACCTCGCTTCCGGACCGGTACACCACACGCGTCCCACGTTGCTGCACTGGCCTGTACGTCTTCACCATTGCGCTACCGTCATGGAACTTCAAGGAGGAGAACACTGACAACTGTGCAAACGGACAGACAGACACATATGCAGTGTTAGACTGAATCCTCATGCTGTTTTATTACATACATGGAAGCTTGAGCTCTGTGAATGTATGAGCTGTGCATTATGTAATGTTATTATGGAAATACGCCGTCCTTCAGAAGTCACTGTTCAAAAGATTGAAAAAACTGTTTTCAATAAAATACTACCAGAAAGTATTCAATGATCCACTCAAATTAGTGCGTTTAGCTACTTTAAGACGCACCCATTGCTGACATGGGCGTTGAATTTTACATACACATACAAAGCATGTCTTGGTAATGTAATATTTGAATTATTATTGTGGTCTGTTATAATAATTATGTTTATTGAATACATTCAACAGCAATAATCACTGACATAAATATATGAAAAAATCTACAAAGGCTTAATCTAACAAACATCAGTTGTCTTAACATTTTCTGGGATGAAATGACCAAAATGGTCTTTTTGACAACTGATGTTTGCTGGAGTCAGCTTTTATAATTTTTTATTTAAGTGTATGTCATTAATCATGAAGTGTTTATGCCAGGCCATGAAACCTCATGAATGATTATTAATATGACAAACGTTTTAATGGTAACCTATGTTTGGCGGTAAAGTGTGGAATGAAGTAAATGCTTTTCCTCCTTCACAAGCATCCTAACCTGGTCTCTGCTGAGTGGGATGGGATTTTCAAACACGGTCCAAACCACTGCTTCGGTGCAGGGAGGGGTGGTCAAAGAGCCATCGTAACGGTAGTAGTTGGTCATGTTGTGCTCAGAGAGTATAAGGTTGCTCAGGGAGATACCACTAACAGTTGTGTTTGCACCTAGAACAAACGGGATGAAAATGCATTTCCTATTTCTATGACGCAGAAAATGCACAGCTTTGTACACCATAATGAAAGTCCAAAAAAGCTGAATATTACTCACTTGTTCTCTCCACATTTCTCAGAGCTTTAATGAATCCGTCATACTTTTTGTTTGAACTCTTCGATTCCTGTCATGAGAAATGAAAGTGCATTGATTGTAGGGACACCAGAGTAACACTAAGTGATTGTGTTTGTGTGGCAGCTGTATATTTAATGCTGTCGGTGAAATATGTTGGCGCATTAACTTTAAATGAAAAGCTAAATGATCAGTGATACCTCATAGAAGAAACCCAGCACTGCTACTCCTCTTGGGTCCTTCAGTGCTTCTTCCAAAGAGCTGAAATCGTTCCTCATATGTACGATGTGCAGCTGATGAGAGATTGAAATATTGCTATTAAAGGCGTAACAATGCATCGAAACATTCTGAGATTGCGATGCAAAAATGTTGAATCGTATGATGTTATACCCCTACTAATAATTATAAATATTGTTTGCAGCAGCACAATGCCACTACCCGAACTAATCTGTCTACAAATGGTCATATAATAGAATGGTGAAAAAAGCTTTAATGTATCCCGATCAGCCTTTACCAACATTAACCACTTAAAGGTGAAGTGAATAACGTTATTACATCTTATGTCATTACAATAGCACCTATCAAGGGAGGGGATATACTAGTCAGCAAGTGAGCAGTCCGTCTTTGAAGCTGATGTGTTGAACTGCTGCTACACTTAACTTATAACTTAAAAAATAACATTTATTGAACAATAAATTAGCTTACAAATTTTACCTTTAACTTGTGTTCCTTGTTTAAGTTGTTGTACTTTTTATTTTCAGATCTGTGTTTTAAATTTTGATTTTAAAATTGTACTTATTTTATAACTTTTAAAAAAAGGAGCAGTTCAGGGTACATTTCACTGCATGTCGTACTTGTATAACTAGGCATGTGACAAATAAAGAATCCTGAATCTTGAATCTTGAATCTTGAAAGCAGAAAAATGGCCGAGCGTGAGGATCTGAGAGATTTTGACAGGGGTGCTGGCTAGATGAATGGGTCTGAGCAACTCCAAAACAGCAGGTCTTGAGAGGACCTACACAATATTAGGCCGGTGGCTTTAATGTAATGGCTGATCGGTGTATGTCCTTATAACAGGAAATGTTCAACAGCCATTTCTATGGTTCATTCATCATCAAATGTTCCGATAATGTAAAGCTGCTGTTTCGCACCAGGAAAAAATTAGTTTTGATTTGACTTCGCCAACAATATGAACTATTAGGGTCAGAAAACAAAAAATCCCACAGTGCAATGTGAAAGTCACTGTGCGATATCGACGTGTTTGGTGTTCAATACTGTCTTATTATTCTTGATACTGACTGCTGCTATTTTTGATACCGTACTGTTAGTTCTAGTTATAAATCTTTGTATTTATCACATCCATGCTGCTAGTTCTTAGTCATTTATTTATTCTCTCCTCATACACTGGTCTGTTTGGGTGCAGTGGATTCATTCTACATTTGACACTTTGTCTCCTTAAATACTGGTATCCACTTGATTATCACAGTATTTGTTATTTGCTTTATATATTTTGTACTTATAGTTACAAGAGATAAGCATCTGCATAGCTGCACATCTTATCTGGTTGCACTGTCCATTCCTGTATATTGCAATGACAATAAACATATTCTATTCTATTCTATTCTATTCTATTCTATTACTTTTAGCCTCCTTATTTGCTTATTTGTCCTTTATACATTCTGATAACTGACATACTGAATAACTACACATATAACATTTTGGCTTCCCTGCTTGATCAGTCCCCTTCTAAGTCCACTGGAACAGCTGTAGTAAATAGGAAGATATGTGATACCTCCATGGGGTACTGCTCTCCATCGACAGTATGTTCAGACCCGGGACCGCCATCTTTTCCCCAGTGGAGATGGAACTGCACAGCTTTGTAGGCGTTTATAAGATTCCCCCCGCTCACTGTGGCACTGTGAGGCACTGTCACCTTCACTGCAGGAGGGACAAGAAGCACAGAGCTGAAAACGCCCATACTGAATATGGATTACAGCGTAATTCATTGATGTCCTGTTCTGATCTGAAAGAAATATTGGTATATTTTAACTCATTCCTATACAACTGGATAAAATGCTGATCCTATATTTTTTCTTGTATTTTATTTATCCTATGAGAACCATTTATAATGTGGTTTTATGTTGCAAAATGATCATAATGATTTTTTTTTTACATGCCAATATTCTAGCCTCTCTTTTTTCCCCTTGAATGAAACAGGCTGATTTGATTCTACCGCTCAAACACTTCTTATGATTTCAGTGTGAGTGGGCTGCTTTAAAAGTTGACTGTAAAAGTGATTACTTTGACCTACATCTGCAAGGGTACCTTCTGGGTACTGTTTCACAGTGTGCCTCGTCGGCACCACGACCAGCTGATCCCTGCTTTCTTTGCATGTGGCTGTCTCTATTGCAACCCTGCTGTTTCCTTACCATATCACTGCATAGTTTTTAGTCATCTGTACAGTACTTGTCTTGAAGGAACTTGTGATTCTTCTCCAGTCTGCTGACAACAGCTGTTTACAGGCCTTACAGTTTTGTGCCCTTGTCTGTGAGTAACTAACGATCCAGAAGTGCTGTACCTTTTTTCTTTCATGACACCAAAGCTTCATATACATAATGCAAATGTCCTATGCGAATGTTTGGGCACCCTCAGCATCTCCATGAGTATGACAACCATTCCATGCCAGTGTCTGTTAAATTCCTACACAAGCACCTCATTATGATTTATGAGGTACTAATTAGGTGATCGCCTGCATCAAATCTTACTTAATGAGAAAAACACTGCTGTAATCAACACTCTCCTCTCACAATGTGACCAGTTGGATGGCAAAACACTACTAGGACTACGTCAAAGGTAATTATTGCCATTTTGTTGAAGAGTAAACCGGAGAAACTGAACATTTTTGCAGTGGTCTTGTTGTTTTCCAGAGTTGTATTTTATTCATTTTCTAATTGCAAATTAGAACATTTACACGGAACGGTTTCCTGCAACTTTAAGTGAAGAATGAGGCTGCTCTGAATAATTCGATATTAAGGTATTTGTTCATTAAATTGGTATCTGGAGTGTTAGTATCATCTTTGAAATAATTTACCGAGTTACTTGTCTATTTCACTTGCAATTGCGACTTTTAATTTGAAAGATTCAAGTTGTTTTTTTATTTACGTCAGCAATGGAACAAAACTCTTTATTCAGAAAGTCAACTAAACTGCCATTGGTACTTTTCAGTCCAGTCCAAGTGCACAATATTGTATGTAAAATGTGGCATGTACCAAACGTTTGTTCTGTTCTCACTAAAAAAATCTACAGATGTCTTGATCAACCAGGATGGGCAATCATCTGCAGCTGATTTAGGGGGTTATTTTTATGAGTGGTGTGGCCTAGTGGGTAGGATGCTTGTGTCTGGAACAAGAGGTCATGGGTTCGAATCCTACCTTCAGCAAACCACCACTGGGTTTCTGAGCAAAACCCTTAACCCCAAATTGCTCCAGGGAGACTGTCCCCTGTAGTTAGGGAATGGAAGTCGCTTTGGAAAAAAGCGTCTGCTAAATACCATAAATGGCAACTTTCTCTCAACTTACACACACAGTTCAACACGCTTGGAGAAGAACAGTAACAGCAAATTCTGTTATGTCATCTAACCCATTCTGGCTTGCTCTGTACTGTGTGATGGGGGGCAGTTGCACCACTCATTTTCACCATGCAAGGAACTGTTTAGCATATTATTTTTTGAACAACTATTCTCTTCTCAGTATAACCACTGCTTTCACTGCCCTTATAGACAATCCAAATTTTCTGTGAAGTTTGTTAGAAAAAGTTTATCAAAGCATAACTTCAAGTTCTACATACTAAACCACCTGGGGAACAAACCTCCCAGGACTCCTGGGACTGTAGTGTTTGTTCATTTTGATCATATCCTATTTGAACTTTATCTTTTCTACCTAATTCCAGAGTTCCATGGCAACCCTAGACAGACAAACCCGCTCTAGCTAGTCAAACCCTTCACATGAACATTTCCAACAGTAGGGCCAATCATCTGGTTTAATCAGATTCGAAACATATTAATATTTGATCTCCTACTAAACTGAAGTATTTGTGTAGGCAATTATTTCTATGAAAAATAAAACAGGCCACATAAATAAGGAAAAAGAAATCATTTATCACACAATTACTTTTACATGTCTGTAAATGGCACAGTAGGAGATAAACAAGACAGCCCTCAGACTGAAGCAGTCTCATTCTCATCTTACCCTTAAACGTGTGTTGACGCAAACAGGCACTTGCCCTTTAAATAAATCTCAAACATTTACAGCATTTTGGCAGACGCCCTTATCCAGAGCGACTTCCAATTATTAATTACAGGAACAGTCCCCCTGGAGAAACTGAGGGTTAAGTGTCTTTCTCAAGGACACAGTGATAAAAGTGGGGGTTTGAACCTGCAACTTTGTGGTCATCAGGTTTACAGGCAAGTGTTTCCCCTACAAACAAATGTGAAGTGTGATTTAAAGATATTCAGGGGAAATCCAAGAATACCTGCTCATACTGGTGAAACCTGACTACTTAATCTGATACACTGACAGGGGAGGTGGGCATGCCATTTCCAACAATAGCATTTCATTGGAGGCACAGAAACAACTCCTTTAGTCTTTAATGAATTAGTTGCATTAAATAAAAAATTAGACTGTACACAAAGCAATACGTTTGCGTACAAAAACAACTGACAGTTTAGAATCAGCACTTACCATAGAAGTTCAGTGCTTGCTTTAATTACATCTCACCAGAGATTTTCAGAACATTGTTGAAGGATTACTACAGTCTTAGCTAAACAATAGAATTTCTAAATATCTAAATATATTTAAAAGATCAATTGAAGAACTATGTTCAGCAGCTTCTTTATCATAAAGAAGAACTGTATAACTGTGCAGAAAACTTCTGAGCTTTCTATAGATAACTGCTGGACCAAAAGCTTTTTACAGGAGAAAACATTAACATTTAGGATTCGTAATAATAAAAGTATAAGTAACAGAACAAGAATAGAATCTTAACAGTTTTGGTCCACTGGTCCATTTGTTGAGAAAGGTTCATAGAACATAAAGAGTAGTTTGTATATTTTAAATAGTCTAAAATGGAAAATGACAAAAACGGAGATACAAGGAGATATAACCTTTACAAAAAGACCCTTCAAGAACGCTTTCCTACCTGAGTGTCCATTGTTTTTCAGTACACCGTTGAAGGCCTCCTGGTAGCCAGTAAATTCAAGTGGAGTGAGTCGATGGTCAAGCTTTGTTTTCCTGGTCACTATGTTAATGGGAGACTGTCTTTGGTTCTTACAGTCATCACTCACCTCCGACCACAGATCTGGTCCTGCCAGAAACACAGGAAAACAACTGTCAGGCCGTTATCGTTTAGCAAAAATTATTTCTTTTTTCTAAATTTCTAGCAAAAATTATTTATTTTTTCTAAATTTCAAAGCAAAGTATGCAGCAGAGAGACACTCAGCTTACCTTTGCAGTGTGAATCACAGCTCACTTGAGTTTGGTAGCACCACTCTGCTTACAGAAAGACACATAAATCATAAACCAATGTGTAGAAATCAGACAGAAATGCTGTACCACTGAACAACATGGCATTATTAACCCTTACATGCTCAGCTAAATTGAATGAATTGAATCTGTCTATTTATCTATCTATCTATCTATCTATCTATCTATCTATCTATCTATCTATCTATCTATCTATCATCTCTCTTTCTTTATATATATA